>JAJOOR010007531.1:0-39555 GCA_036250505.1 Solanum acaule | reverse complement strand
TATATATAAGATTAAAGTTTCATAGTTTTTTATCATTTCATCATGCATGTATGTAGTCATGTTCGTTGTTATGCAGATTTTTATTTTCAATTATTCCTTCCTATCATATTCATAATTGATTAAATTCATATTAGATCATTATGAACTAGTTTATCTTTATCATGTTCTCCTGTCACTACTAGCATCGTACTTTAGTGGATACTTCCTTCTTATCAGCGCCTCAAATTTGTTTACTCCCCTAAACGGCTTTCCTCGCCTACCGGTTTCAACATTAGGATGACATAGTATAGAAGTTTTCTCCCTATTTCCAGTGTGCTAATAAACTAGAAATCATGACTCCAAATAATTTTAATACATAATAACTAACATAATTTTATTCAATCATATATATGATATTCAAGAATATATGAAATTAGTTCTGCATATTTTTTGAACAATATACCTTTGCTTCTTGCTTAGCCATGCTATCTGAAATATCTGATTGGATTTCAAATTTTTCCATTAGTATTTTAAATATTTATCTTAGTTGAGAGAGTGATTGTTTGAAAGAGGGTTTTTATTATGTTAGGCATTGCCTGCCTTTTTATGTTACATATGCGTTCCTTTATATAGAAAGGAAATTCTGCACAGTACTACACGTACTCTACTACTTAATATGACTTTTTACACCTACTTTATGACACACCATACTATACACTTTATGACACACCATAACACTCCACACCTACTTTACACTTGTCCTACTATTTTACCTTATCCTTACACACCTATACACCTACTATTTTACATTGTCACGTTACTTTACACAATTAGTCAAAAAACTTATCTTATCTTTTTTATTTTGTCCATATCTTATCTTGTCTTGTCTGCATCTTATCTTCATCGTCTTCTTTCACTTTAAATTGACATCTGAAATTATGTTATCTTTACCGTTACATTTTGAACATATTGAAATGATTACCGAATTTTATGCAAGAACATATTTGACGAATCAAACATGATCAAATACATAATCATTATCTTGGACATAATATACAAAATGAATCAATAAATTTATTGACAAGTGAAATTAAGAATAAGATTATTGAAAAAGTTATAAAAATAAAGTATTTCTCTATTATACTTGACTACACGAGGGATACAAGTCATCAAGTTCAAATGTCTTTCATAATATGGAGTATAGATATTTCGGCAATTTCAATAAATATAATCGAATATTTTTTAGAATTCTTAAAAGTGGATGATACAAGTGGAAAAATGTTTTGTTAAAGTTATTAGATGAAATAAAATGTATTGGTCTTGATATTGATAATTTAAGTGGACAAGAATATGATAATGAATCTAATATGAAGGGAAAACACCGCGGAGTGCAAAAAAAACTTTTTGATATAAATTCTAGATCATTTTATACATCAAGTGGTTATCATGATCTAAATTTGGTACTTTGTGATATGATTAATTCTTGTATGGAAGCTTTATCATTCTTTAGAGTGGTACCACGTATATATTCACTATTTTCTTTGTCTACTACGTGGTAGAAAATTTAAAAGATGGTGTACCTAGTTTAATTCTTAAATCATTGTCACGAACACGATGAAAAAGTCGTATTGAAAGTGTTAAAGCAATAAGATTTCGAACGCCACAAATAAGAGATACTTTATTTACATTAGAAGACGTTACTGACGATTCAAAAATTAAAAGTGAAGCTAATTGTTTGGCAAATTTTGAGCTTGAAAATTTTAAATTCTTATTGAATATGACTATGTGGTTTGCTGTGTTATTTGTTGTTAATTCAATTAGCAAAAATTTACATTCTAAATATATGCATATTCATGTCGCTATAGATCAATGAAGAGGCCTAGTTTCTTTTTTTAAAACACATAGAGAAGAAGGATTTACAAGTGCTATGATTTCGGCTAACAAAATTGCATTAGAGATGAATATAGAACCTGAATTTCGTAAGAAACGTTTAATTTATAAAAATAAACAATATGATGAGAATCTTGATAATGAAATTACAAAATCTCTTGAAGAATCTTTTAGAGTTGATTACTTCTTATACATAGTAGAGCAAACCATCTTTTCACTTCAAAATAGATTTGAATAATTTGAAGTATATGGAAATATTTTTGATTTTTCTATTTAATGGGAAAAAATTGAGATCATTAGATACGAGAAATTTAAAAAATATTGCCTTAATCTTGAATGTTCCTTAAAACATAATACTCACTCCGATATTGATGGTTTAGACTTATTTCGGGAAAATACATAAAAGAACCCCTGAACTTGGCAGCAAAACTTACTTTGACACTTTATCTTTATGGGTAATTATTTACCTCCCTAATCTTATATTACAAGTGAATTTAATATCACCCGGATGGCTGACGTGACAAATTTCAAAAACATCAGCGCGTAGATAAAGAAAAAAAAATTTAATGGGGCCCTTTTTTTCCCTTTCCAGTCAATACAATTTTTTCCCATTTCTTCTACTTCTTCCTCCTTGCACCCATCACCCCAAACCCAACTCATTTCTTTTCTTTTTAATTATTTCTTCTTCCTCACAACCTGCACACCCTGTCCTCTCGTTCCTCTATGCATCCTTTATCTCCGATTTTCTCCTTCTTCTAAGTAGTTTATATTTATAATAAAAGAGAAAATTTCAAATCAAAATAGCAAATCTTTAAAAGATTTCAACTATGATTTGATTAATAAAGAATTAACAAAGTGTCAAAACCTTAAAAAATAATTAATCATCTAACTTTAAACATTACTTATTCTATACCTGGATATGTATTAGGAAGTTAAACCTGAAAATTAACAATAAATCTAAAAAGTTAATCACACTAATTTTGCACAAATCTGAAAGCGCCATTGTTGATGTAAGTTGAAGCTTCACTTCGCTGAAAAAAGAGATTAATGAAAGTAATAATAAATCATTACAAAGTAATGAAAATAGAATGAATCGGTCAGAATTTTAGAAGTTAGGGAATTGACCCAAATGAAATAATGAAGATGATGGGTGAATAGTGAAAACATTTTTTTTTTAAAATGTAGGGAAATAAAAATAAAGAAAAAGTATTTTTTTTCAATTATCCGACGTGTCATCGATGTGGCATAGAGGTGGCGCTTAAGTGGCGCGCGTGCATTTCACCCATAAGTATGAAACTGGTATTGTATGTGTAAGGTGCTATTAAATTCACTTGAAATAAGTTTAGGGGGGTAAATAATTACCCGTAAAGTTAAGGTGCTAAAGTGAGTTTTGCTGCCAAGTTCAAGGGTGTTTTTATGTATTTTTCCTTTCTGAATTAAAGTGTTAAGGAAAATTATACACGTAGAAGATAATACTCTAATTGAGATACTCAATTAAATAAAAAGACTTGATTCTTTTCCAAATGTTTATATTGCTTATAAAACAATATTAACAATTCCTATAATAGTCGCTTCAACAGAAAGAAGTTTTTCAAAATTAAAATTACTAAAATCTTATTTAAGATCAATAATGTCTCAAAAAAGATTAAGTGGATTGGCTATATTATCGATTGAAAAGAATTATTAGAAGAAATCGACTACACAAAAATTATTACCAACTTTGCATCTCAAAAAGCTAGAAAAATAGATTTCAAATAAAAACATATATAATTATTTTTAATTTATTTTTAAGGTCTCTCGTTCAATTTTGGCCTTAGGCCACCAATGGGTTTGAGCCTCCCTTGAAAAGTAGTTATGAATTTTATATTAATTGCTCAACACATAAAATAATAAAAAGTCTACCAAGAGAATATTTACCATATTGTTATGTTAGCCAGGGAAGAGACAAATAAATTCTTGTGATAATTGACTTTATGTATCATCTTACGTCAAAGACATTGCTAGACTATTCTTTTCTTTTTCAAGTTCTAGAATCAAACATAAATATATATGATCATAACTAAAAATTAGATATTCTCTCCGTTTTAAAAATACTTTGTTCGTTTCATATTACTTGACCTCTATTGATTTGATTTACTTTTAAAGAAAATTTCAATTACAGATATGTATTTACAAAACTAATTTTATTAATGATATTTTAGACCTCTAAATTTGAACTAACTTTATCTAGTTATTTAATATAAATAGAGGGATCAGTAAGTATAACTTTAACAAAAAATAATTGTAACTTAGGTTATTTTGGATAAAGAATTATTCTTTCGTGAAAATTATCAATTTAAATTTCAAGCTCTGATACCATATATAAATTTAACAAAAATATATTTGAAATGGAAGACATAAGCGCATATAAAGGAGTGAAAGTAAAAAATTACTACCTCCTTAATCTAGTGTTACATTATCATAGTCATCATTAATGAAAAAATATAGAGAATATGTGATAACCCTAATGAATGAAGAAAGAATGGACCAATTTATAAAAACTGATAAAATTTAATTCAATATATCAACCAATTAATTAATCTAATGAACGAAAGTTGTTATTTATTAAATATAAGTTATGAATTTAATATTACTTTGAGCAATACATAAAAGGGAAAAAGACAAATATACCCTCGAACTTTGATAAATGATACGTCTATACCCTCTATTATACTTTTCATCCATCTCAGCCCTTGTCATTCAATAATCGGTGCACATTTGTCCCTCCCATTAACAACATCCTATTTGTGTACACGTGACGAAATCCTAAGCCACTACCCGATTGACCAATTATTTAAACCCAAATCCTAAGAACCCGCCCCATTACCCAATAAACCCACCCGATTTGTGGGTAAAATATACCCTCTAAAATCTAAAGAAAAGACCCAAATCCTAAGTTACTTTCGTTCATCTCACAAACCCTAGCCTAGTTCATCAGACGTAAAGTTCGTCGATTCCATCGTCTGTTCGTCGATTCACTGAGATCTGGTCATAGGTACCTACAATTTCACGTTGTTCATCTCACATATCTTGTTTTGTGTTTTTGATTTTCATTCATAGCTAGTAAGAAATATGTTGTTGCGTTTTGATTTTCACTTGTTTCTTTAGTTATTGTGTAGAATCTACTTTTTATAGTGATTTGTAGGGGTTTGTTTACGTTTATCTGAAAAAATAAACTTCATTTTTTAGGGTTTTACTTTAGTGTCGTTTTATATGGTTTGTTAGGGTTTTGTGCACCTTTATGTTAAAAAATTGTTTTTTTTTGTTTGTGTTTCAGATGTGTTGCTTTGGTAGTGTCATTTTCTGTTGCTTTTGTTTTAGATTGTCTCCATCCCTGTCTTTATTCCATTTCTTTGTCTTTATCCCCTTTCTTCATGCCTTTATTCCCTTTCTTTATGACTATTTATTTTGTTGTAGGTCCATAAAAATTAATTGTTAGTTGATATTAATTTCATTCCTACAGTTAGGTAGGACCACTTGTTTAATCTTAATTTACTCAACTTAATTGTTAATTAGTAGTGTCTAATTATCTCACATACTTTAACATGGACCACTAGTTTAATATTATTTTACTTCGTTCATTTGTTAATTAGTATTGTGTAATTAGCTCAAATACTTAACAGACTTAAACCTTTCTTGTTTGACTTACCTTGTTTGACTGTCACTTTTGATTTTTTCTCCTTTATTCCTAATTTGAGTGCTAACTAATGTAATGTGACTTATACTTACTAACTTAACTAATGTAATGTGACTTAATAACTTAACTAATGTAATGTAACTTACTAACTTACTAATGTGAATACTTAGTAACTAACCTTATACTAATGTGAGTACTTACCTTGTTTGTTTGACTGTTACTTTTTACTGTTTCTCCTTTATTCCTAATGTGACTAATAACTAATCTTACACTAATGTGAGTACTTACTAACTAACCTTACACTAATTTGAGTACTTACTAACTAATCATACACTAATGTAAGTACATATCTTGCTTGTTTGACTGCCACTTTTTATTGTTTCTCCTTTATTCTTAATGTGACTACTAACTAATGTAATCTGACTTGTTAAATTCTCCAAGTCTGACTTATGTGACTTAATGACTAACTAATGTAACTTACTTATGTTATTTACTATCTATTTGACTGACTTACTAACTGAGTTACTTGTTAAATTCTGTAAGACTTAAATAATTCCTAAGTCTAATTTTTGTGACTTAATAACTAAGAGATGTAGCTTACTTATATAAATTACTAACTGTGACTTAATAACTAACTAAGGTAACTTGCTTATATGACTTACTATGTGACTGACTTATGTTATTTACTAGCTAATTGACTTAAGTGACTTAATAGCTAACTAATGTGACTTACTTATATGACTTACTAACTGTGACTTAGTGACTAACTAACTTACTTATTTCCTAATGTAACTTGCTTATATGACTAAGCAATGTAATGTGACTTATACTTATGGGAGTACTTAGTAATGTATCATTTTATTTTTTCCTCCTTTAATCCTAATGTGACTACTAACCACTAACTAATGTCATTTGACTTGTTAAATTCTCTAAGTCTAACTTATATGAATTAATAACTAACTAATGTAACTTACTCGTGTTATTTACTAACAATGTGACTGCCTTATGCTTACTAATGTGACTGACTGAGTAGTTAAATTTTGTAAGACTTAAATAATTTCTAAGTCTTATTTTTGTGACTTAATAACTAAGAAATGTAGCTTACTTATATGAATTACTAACTGTGACTTAATAACTAAGGTAACTTGCTTAGATGACTTACTATGTGACTGACTTATGTTATTTACTAGCTAATTGACTTACGTGACTTAATAACTAACTAATGTGACTTACTTATATGACTTACTGACTGTGACTTAGTGCTAACTATCTTACTTATTTCCTAATGTAACTTGCTTATATGACTAACTAATGTAATGTGACTTATACTAATGGGAGTACTTAGTAATGTATCTTTTTATTTTTTCTCCTTTAATTCTAATGTGACTACTAACTATGTGACTGTCGTATGGTTACTAATGTGACTTAATACTTACTTATTTCCTATTGTAACTTGCTTATGTTATTCACTAAATCTTTGTAGGTCATTAACATGGTTGAAATTACCATATACTTTCAACCTGGTGGTGAGTGGTTAACTAGTCCAGAACCACATTATGATAAAGGTTGTGTTCATTATTGGAGAGGGTATAAACCTGATTTTATATCTTCTTTTTTTTGACTTAGTGAATGAGTACACAGATACGTTAGGTTTTGTTGGTGTGCAAGAACTTATTGTACTTGCTCTATCTGGGAAATATTTTGAAATAGTAGGTGATGAAGGAGTTAGGACCTTAACATCTTTTATCACTACTGATTATAAATCTATTCATTTATTTTCTACTGAGGATTGTGAATTATCTGTTGATGTACCTGATATTTTCATACATGATGGATCATTTTTACTTTCACTGATTGTTAATGAAGGCACAACCTGTAGTGAAAGTGAAAGTGACAGTAATAATGGAATGGTGTTTAGTTGTTCAGATTATGATACAGATGAATTAGAAAATTTTGTTACTAAAAAAAGAGGAATATAACTGATAGTTTGCAAGATTATAAGGAGATTGTTAAGGGTATGGCCTTCAAAGACATAGCTGAAGCAAAATAGTTTTGTAAACTTTATGCCCTAACTAAGAAGGTAGAACTGGTTGTGGTGCAGAGTGATAAAAAAAGATTGAGGTATACATGTGGTGCTGAAGGTTGTCCATTTTTACTTCTTATTTCTGGGGATCTGACCGCTCCCGGTGTTAGTGTCAAAACACTAGTAGATCATACAGAGTGTGGAACAACATATGACAACTCTTTAGTGGATTACTCAACAATAGCTTAGTATTTTAAGGAAAAATTGCTAAGTAACCCTAAGTATAAGGTCAAAGAAATGAAGGCTGACTTACATAGAGTGTTTGAGCTAAATGTAAGTGAAGCAAAGTGAAAGAGAGCTAAAAAGGAGATACTAGAGACTCTAGATGGTAGCTTTGTAGACTCTTACAATAAATTAGAGGGTTATGCTGCTGAATTGAGAAGTTGTAATCCAGTGTCTGACATTGTGATAGATTTTTCTAAAGAGGCAATATCTAATGGTAAGAGAAAAAATCTTAGGATGTATATATGCTTCAAGGCAATGAAGCTGGGTTTTAAGTCTAGGTTAAAGGAAAAGCTAAAGGACATGTATTGTGTGCTGTTGGTCAAGACAGTAATAACTCTTTCTACCCTCTAGCTTAGGTTGTGGTAGATAAAGAGACTAAGAGGACTTGTACATGGTTCATGCAACATTTGCAACATTCACTTGAACTTTAGAATGGTGAAGGATTGACATTCATATCAGATATGCAGAAGGTAATATTATACTACTAATTTGCAATTTATTTACCTTTGCTTAATAATATTTCTTTTATTAATTTTAGTTATTTTAATTTGATACTTAGGGGCTGCTTGAAGCAGTAAGGACAATTTTACCTGAAGCACATCAGAGATATTGTGTAAGACATATTGAGGCAAATTGATGGGGTAAAGGTGAGCTGGAAAAATTATTACGGTGGGCTACATGGTCCTCATTTACAGAGGAGCTTGAGGACCAACTTCAAGAGATCAACGAAGTTGATGAAGATATTGGACAAGATTTAATAGACAAGTATCCTCCCAAAGCATGGTGTAGAGCCTATTTAGATACTGTGTGCAAAAATCAGGTTGTGGATAATAACTTTATTGAGTCATTCAATGCTTGGATACTTGAAGCAAGGTACAAGCCAATTATTGAAATGTTGGAAGACATCAGGGTCAAAATAATAGAGAGGTTGGCAGCAAAAGAGATTTTTGTGAGGAAGTGGAAAGATGATAGGTTTAGTCCCAAAAGTGAGTCGTTGTTTATTGAGTATTTGAAGATTTCCAAGGTTTGTAAGGTAAGTGGCAATGGGGATAATGGCTATAAGGTCACTGAAGGTGCAGATAGACACATTGTCAACTTAAGAGAGAAAAAATGCACATGTAGAACATGGGATCTCACTGAAATTCCATGTCCACATGCAACTAAGGACATGGAGCGCAAGAAAATGATACCAAAAAATGAAATTGATTGGTATTATAATAAGGAGACAGCCTTGACAGTTTACAAACACAAGTTATAACCTGTTAGAGGAGAACCATTATGAAAATGTGATCCTTTGTGTGCCATTGAACCGCCCGAATTGGTCAAGCTTGTTGGCAGACTAAGCTTATGAGGGAAAGAGAAAAGAATGAAGCAGTTAAGAGGCAAGGAGTATAGAAGCAAACAAGAAAAAAAATATGATGACATGTAATAATTGTGGAGAACAAAATCATAATGCAAGAGGATGTGAAAAGGTAATTTTCGGTAATTTTCATTAAATCTTAATTACATCAAATCATTATCCAATTTTACTATTTAATTTTTTATCTTCTATTATAATTAATAAGGCAAAGCAGGGGAAGCAAGCTGCTAAGCAAGGAAAAGAAACCGGTAGGGGAAAAAAGAGGCAGCCTAGGAGAGGTTTAATTGATAAAGATGAAGCTTTTGAGGAAGACATAAACTACACAGCCCCACAACCAACACAAGAGAGTCAGTCTGAATATGCTGCTTCTAGCAGCTATTTTCTAGTAGCTGAGGATGATGATGAAGACCCCAGGCTAAGGCCAAGAACAATCTCAGAAGAAGCTTTTCTAACAAGATTGGGAAAAGAGACAGAACCCACAAGAACCAATTGGAAGTAAAGTAATAGGCTTCAGAGGTGATAAATATGGTGTGAGTGAACCTACAAATCTTCCCATAGCACTAACTGGCTTAACTTGGAATGGAAATGATGTAATTACTACAAATCAACTACAAAAGTTGAGGCCAAGAAGGGGATGATGATATTGTGTTGGTACTACTGTTTTGTATATATTGGTGCCTTAAATGATGTTTTTGTGATGTTTTGGTAGTCTATGTTTTGGTAGTACTATTATGTATAGGTTGATGCCTTTAAGGTTAAACTTGTTGTTTTGGTACTCTGTTTTGGTACTACTGTTTGTATAGGCTGAGTGTATCAGCTAAACTAACTGACATTTGCTAATATATGACCAACGTTTGAATGTTATGTATAGTGTCTTTTTGTGCTTGTGTGCAAGTTTAATATTGTCTTTGTTGTGCCTTTGTGCAAGTTTAATAGTGTATTTGTTTAACCTTTGTGCAAGTTTAATAGTGACTTCCATGTTGACAGATTATTTGCACATTTATATTCTACTGGGTAAAGAATAAAGGTTAATTGGACTATCAGATAGGCATATAATAACACCTGAAAACACGCGTTTCATAAACAATGGTAAGACAAGCTTCCATTTCATTTTCAGATTCTCTAAATACAAGGAAAATGTAAGACTTTTTAAAGTTGATTTAACATGTGTTAGTAGAGCACTTGGAGTCGGTCACCAGCAAGCTTTATGGCAATACTAGAAACTTTATTCATCTTCAACATAATGACTAATAGAACACCTCTAAATACTAGAAACTTTATGGCAAAAGACACAAAATAATGTTTCAAGCCAACTAGAAATTGACAATACGTTTGAAGCAAATATCTACACTAAATAATGGCCAACACTTGAAAATTACATTCAATACACATCTTTCTCATGCTGAAAGAACATCTAAATCACAAAGGAAAATATGACAAATATACGCTAACACAATTCAAAACATAAGATTCACTAATACATAGAAATACTTGAAATAACTAACACTTGAAAACTACATTCAAGAACATATATTCCTCATGCTACACAACAGTCAATCACTTGAAAATTGCAACAACAAATACCACAAACAAAGTAAATGACAATATACACAACATCTTCAACTTCGACACTTTCGCTTCCAAATTTCTTGATTTATTCACCTTGAAGTAGTTTAAACTCTCTAAATTCTCCATTTTTTTCTTTAAATTGTCTCTTTCAATCTTAATCGCATTCAACGACTCTCTCAAATTCTCCATTTTCAACGTAGCAACTTCTAATTTAGACTTCACTAAATTTACTTCAATGGAAGAATTTCCTGAAGAACTGTCTACCCACCTCCAAAATCCATAATTTTCAATCTGATAAGAATAATAGAGAAGAACTCATAATCACCAATATACAAGCAGAAATCATGTTAATTTACATTTAGCGAAAAACGTACCTCAGGTTTAGAACTTCTATAAAATCTTCTTCCAAGGTTCAATGGAGTCCTTGAAGTAAAACAACGAGCCATTTCACCACAAAAACAAGCCATCATCATGGAGTTACTAATTGACTAAGAAATATGACGAACAAACGATGGAAACAAAGTAGGTTACGTCTGATGAACTAGGGTTTTTAGTCTTGTAAGATGAACAGAGTAACGGGTGACTTAGGATTTGGGTCTTTTCTTTAGATTTTAGAGGGTATATTTACCCACAAATCAGGTGGGCTTACTGGGTTATGGGGCGAGTTCTTAGGATTTGGGTTAAAAGAATTGGTCAACCGGATAGTGGCTTAGGATTTCGCGACGTGTACACAAAGAGGGCGTCGTTAGTGGGAGGGAAAATGTGCACCGATTATTGGACGGCAAGGGCTAAGATGGACGAAAAGTATAACAAATGGTATAGACGTACCATTTATCAAAGTTCGGGGGTATGAAGAGATAAATAAATTCTTGAGGTAATTGACTTTGTGTTTCATCCTACTTCAATACATTGCTAGATTTTCTTTTTCGAGTTCTTGACTCAAACAAAAATATATATGATCATAACAAGAAATTACGTTTTAAAATACTCTATTCGTTTTATATTACTTGACCTCTATTTATTTGATATACCTTTTAAGAAAATTTTAATTAGAGACATGCATTTACTAAAATAAGTTTATTAATGATATTTTATACCTCTAAATATGATTATTCTAGTTATTTATATAATATTAAAAGTAGTATGGAATTTCTTCATTTGTTTAAATGATCATGTAAAATGAGACATTTGTTTTTGATATATACATGAGCCAAGTAAAAGAAAACATAAAGATCAATAAGTGTAGCTTTAACAAAAAATAATTATCTTAAATTTTGGCTCTTTCGAAATTCAGGACAAGAAATAGTAATTATTTTTAACTATACTTTGTATTAAATAATCACTCCTTATTAATAGAGTGCTTAATTTTTAAAAAATATCTAATAAATAAGAATAACTCAATAAATTATATCTTTGTTCTTTTTTAATGAACTTGAAATAAGCTAATACAACACTTATTTTGTGATGAAAAAATAAATGTCATCCCAATTTAAAGAGTGAAAGTGCTTTTATTTTATTTTTTGACTCATAAAAAATGTTTTTTTGTTGACATGTCTGTGTTTGTCATCTAATAAGTGGCTTTTAATTTACTTTTAAGCAGGACCAGATATCGAATGATTTTTGATAATGTTATGTATAACCTCTTAGGCATATCTGGTTAAATTACCGCAAATGGAAAAGTTTGAAATGTGATATTTTGTTAAAATATTTTTTTTTGTTATTGTCCTTAACGACTAATTGAAAAAAGAAATAATAAATTATGGGAAGTGAGTGAATTTAAAGAGGATAATAATATACTTGATTTTATCTATAATTAAATACTCCCTCCGTTTCACAAAGAATGACCTCCTTTTCTTTTTAGTTTGTTTAAAAAAGAATGACCTCTTTCTTTTGTTTGGTAACATTTTAATTTCAGTTTTCCACTTGGCATGTTTAAGGCCACAAAATTAAAGGACAATTTTATACTTTGACATAACTTTAATTTAGGATCACAGATTCAAAAGTCTTCTTTATTTTCTTAAACTTCGTGCCAAGTCAAACTAGATCATTCTTTGTGAAATGGAGGGAGTAGTAAGGAAGGAGAAAATGAATATGAAATAGTAATTTTTCTTAGTGGAGTTCTCAAATCATGCTTACGTGAATATTAATTCATCATAATCATAGACAAACATCATTATAAAGTAATTTTTCTAATGGAGTTCTCAAATCATGCTTAAGTGATTATTAATTTATAGATGTATTGCAATCAATATATCTTAACAAACTCAAGTCATGCAATGATGTAAAACATGACTAACTATACTTTCTTAACTATTTCAATCAGCAATTACTCCCTCCCGTCCATTTTAGTTATTGTGTTTACTAAAAATAACTAATTTAAAATAATTGTTATTTTAGAAAATCAAGATATAATTGACTGTTCTTTTCTATTTTTAGCCTTACTACGTGGAAAATGATTAACTAATATGATGAAAAAGAAAGTAGTAGTAAAATTGAGATAAGAAAAATAAGGATAATAATCAATTATTTTTTATTTAATGTTTTCTTAAAAAATGTGTAAAAAAATATGACAAGTAGAATGGATAGGAGGGAGTAATATGCTTAGTCAACTCACAGACCCTTTTTAAAAAACCCTTTCATTACTTTCAAAAATCATTATTTCCATTGAAATTTCATTTATACAGATAATTTGATTGACTCGAAGAGAAAATTTTTTAGTATTTTTACACGAAAAAGTTAGGAAACTTTCCATTATTTTAGTGAGAATCTGTTTTTCATCATGCATTTTCTCAATTAGTGGATTCATGAGAAAATCATATTTTATAAAATAAAATTTTCATTGATATACGATGGGAAAAATCTCGACTTTCACTACTCTTTCCATTTAAAAAAGAATGACCTACTTTCTTTAAAGTCTGTTTAAAAAAGAGCGACCCATTTCCTCAACACTTTAGTTTCAGCTTTCCACGTGATATATTTAACTCCACAACATTAAAAGACATTTTAGTACATTTGACAGAACTTTAATCTAAGACCACAAGATTAAAAAATTTCTTTATTTTCTCTAACCTCATGCCAAATCAAAATAGGTCATTCTTCTTAAAACGAAGGAAGTACTATTTTTAAAAGCTCTCATCTTTTTTACTCTTTTGATGAAGCGAACCCACTATCTTTGAATGGGAGTATTACCACTTGAGCAACCCATTGTCTACCAACTCATAGACCTAATCATATTGGAATAGCAAATTCGTGTACATCGACTTAAACTTAATTGACAAGAGGACAACAACAATTAATAATTTTTTTCTTTGGATTCGCGTTAGTAAGTCCACTAATAGGATAAAATCCTTTTTACAAATAAAGATATATATTTTCAAAGCGCAATCTGAGACCTCTGGTTAAGAATTAAAAAACAATCCAACCATGGCACCACATTCTTCGATAATAACAGTTATTGCATCAACTACAATTGGTCAAGCTTTTCGTTTTCGCGATGATCAGGCGGAGAATTCCGGCAAACGGGGCAGGTAGACTTCATCTTCAACCACTCATCAACACACTGGACATGGAAACAGTGTTGGCACATAGGTATGAGCCTGATTGAGTCTCCAGCACTGTACTCAACTAGGCATATTGGGCAAGTTAGTGCGTTAAGCCCGGGAAGTCGTAGACTTTCACCAAGGACTACCTACAGAGGCGAATTCAAAATTTAAAGTCAGCGAATTCAAATTGAGTATGATCATATGTTTATGCTTTAATGTTATTTATTTTTGCTTATGTATATACTATTAGAATTAGAAAAATATGATGGAATCTCAAGAAAGAAAATTCAACTTATAAGAGATAGGAGAACAAAAACAACAACAACACCAACAATAATATCATATTCAGTGAAATTTTATGAGTGGGGTCTGGGAAGGATAGAGTGTGCGAGACTATTTCCGTGAAGTCCTCAGGTCAAGTGAGTAAATGAGGCTATAAGCCTCAAACTTTTGATTTAAAAAAAAAGAATATAGCAACTAATAAGAGAAGCAGTGCAAAACCTACAAGAAAGGAATAAGTACAACAAAAAATAGTGCAATAACCCAAACACAATAAACAAATGATGATAAATATCAAAAGCATGAACTACAAGAATACGACTAATACAACGACAAACACCAATAAACCTGAACCCTCAAAAAACAAGGCAACACTTCACTACCTACTAACCTTCTATGCTAGTATATACATGACCTCCACACCCTCCTACTAAGGTCAAGTCCTCGTTAATCTGAAGCTTCGTCATATCATGTCTAATCACCTCTCCTCAATATCTCTTTTGCCTACTCTACCTCTCGTTGTGTCTACTATATCCAACCTCCCGCACCTCCTTATTGGGTGTCTGCACATCTCCTCTTCACATGTCCAATTTCCAAATCATCTAAATCAATCTCGCTTTCCTCATATTGTCTACCACAAATACCACACCTACCTCATCGAGAATAACTTCATTCTCAATCTTATCTCTTCCACCACCTAATTTATATGTCATATGCATTTCAAATAAAAATTAATTCCTTCTGATTACCTTTTGGTACGATTGAATAGTACAATCATCAAGGCCTGAAGTAGGTAGAGTTACTATCACGGAGGATTCCCGAGGCAACGTAGATGTTGCCTCGAGAACCTGGAGCTGACGCCGGCGAATGGCGTCGAGATGCAATCGACAAGCTATACATATTAAACAGAGGAGGGATGGTACAAGTAGGGAAATTGTAACCATTAGGACTAAAACAATTGTTTCACGAGAAGTCATGCTTGTGAAAAGAAAACTCGACAAAAGTTGCCAATTGCCAATTTTATTTGTGAGATGACAATGAAACTAGAGAGAAGACAATTAATAACAAGATTTCCTAAATTGTTACTCCCTCGGTCACAAATTAATTATCATATTTTTATTGTCAAAAGTCAGTTTGACTTATTTTTAAAGTTAAATTATATCAAATTAATCTAATATTTTATATTGTAATTAAAATCTAGACATTCAAAAATTATGTAATAAGTATTATAAGTTACAATTTTTCTCATGTTAATTTGATGAAAATATATTTTAAAATATTAATTAGGCAAAATGATTTTCAAAAGTGAAACATGACAACTAATATGAGACAAAAAGAGTAGGGCACTTGGTCAATTTGTGTTATTGTCGTCTACTAGCTAAGTTGACATTATAATTTACTTTTATTTAATATATTCCTTATTATTGTGTGAAGGCATGCTATTAAATATCATCATAATATCTACTAATTAAGTTGACATTATGTTTTAATAATATTTCCTTTGTACTGAAGATTCGTCATACATAACATTTTGAGCCAACTCAATACTATTCAGCATAGTTTCTAATAAAGGAAAATTCTTCTTTGCTAATTGCTTAGGCTTTTAGATAAAGTGATCATACAATTGAAGTCTAAATTTTTAAATCTTCTAAGTATTTATTTAACATGTACAAGAGGTAACTAATTTAATGAAGTTGAGTTTTCAGCACAAAAGTTCTTTATTAAATTCCCTTTTTCCATAATTGATTAAGAATTTTGTGAACTCAACCATAAAAACCGCTCCTCCAGGTTTTGCTACAAATTCTTTCATCACAAAATATAAAGTTTTCCCCATATTTATATCTTCATTGCTCTTGCATCATCCTGAAAAATCAGAATGTAAACTTCATTTTCCAAAAAATATTTCGAGAATTTACTTATCATAATTATATTATATCAAACTTATCTTAGGTATCATCCTTAAAATCAAGGGAAAATTAGTAAACTAGTCAAAATCGGGAAAATTAGCAAACTAGTCAAAATCCCTAACATAATTAGCTAAAACATCTACATTTTAAAATAATTATTAAAAATGTCATTATGTCATTATTTTAGCAAATATAATGTATTCTAATATAATTAATTTACTATCCTTTTATTTCTCAAATCAGTTACCTAGTTTGACTCTACTACTGGTTAAAAGTAAAAAAAGAAAAAAGAACCCACATTCTAACATTCTCTCAATCAAGTAGCACAAAATATAGGACTATAAGGCCCAAAATAATGAACCCACATAGGTAGCATATCATACCGGACAACAAATAAATAATTTTCGTGGGAATTATTTAACGGCAATAATATAATTATAACTATATATATAAATATCGTTATGTTAATGGCTTTGGCGGGTTCTGAACACAATGAAATTACTCAATTGCCGTTTATAATATTTTTGCAAGAAAAATCTATTGCCACAATGCCACTAAATATTCTTTTGTTGTAGTGATACGATGCTATGAATATTAGTGCTACATCAATTCACAATTTGATATACGGTATGATAATATCTTATTTATCTCAAATTATTTATCATGTTTTTCTTTTATATGCTCCTTAAGAGAACATTAATTATGTGAGTGTTTGACTAATATTACTCTTATTTGTGTCTTAAGATAAATAATATAGAATATATAATTATATATCAAAGATATATAATCATGTATAAATAATACATAACCATATATAAATAATGTATAATCGTGTTTTAGCGACTAGTGATTAAGGGATGTAATAAAGTATAGATTAAACACAATTTATTTTATTTAATTTCCTGTTTAGGGTGTTATATGGAACAGAAGGAAATATATAATTAAGAGGCTTAATTTATTTGTGGTAGGAATAAGATCGCATTAATTATTTTACTTAAAAAGTCTACATTCATGTAATTAATTAATGGCTGAAGAGACATGGAAAATCTATAATCCATGTGAAAGAGAATCACACATATTACTATTATATATATATATATATATATATAACAAAAAAGATGTAAGAGACTTATAATAAGAGGCAATTAGATATAGATATAGCCACCACAATACTTTCACATAGACAAAAAATGCTCTCACTGGGAGACTAGAGATCATCAACAATTTCAAGCTCATTTTGTGCAAGTACTTTTTATTCCTTCCTTTCTCTAATGTTAATGTGATGTTTCTAGTCACAATCTAGTTATTTTCTTGTTTAGTAAGGGTTCGTCTGGACATGCGATATAGGATTATGAATTGATATTTAATTGAGTTTTTTGAACATGCAATTTGAATCTTCTAATTTGTATTTTTTTTTTTTTTGAGAATTTCAAAAGTTGTGAAAACTATTTAAAAAAAATTCAATACTTATCAATTTTATCAAATAAGTAAAAATCATAGTTCATTGACAAGGTATCTGAATATTCTAAGACGATAATTGATAAATCACTTATTTTAATGTTTCTTTTATAAATAAATATTTGTGATTAAAAATTTCAGATGTACCTAATTTTACAAAGATTAACTAGCTAGTCAACAATAACAGTACGTAAGTAACCTATTAATTTTTAATATCACTCTTTCACATGGTATGAATAATCTCTTCACGCCGAGCATGAGCCTGCTTCTTACAAAATTTAAAATGATGGTTTTTTTAATACAAAATATAAACTTATAAGTCAAGTTTTATATTTTAAAAAATTCAAAATCACAATTTGAACTCCCAATTTTAATATTCTTTTTGAAGAATTTGAAATTTGAAGTTATTATCTCAAATTGCATATCCAAATGTTGATTTAAATCATGAGATGAGAATTACCTAAAAGAGAACAAGTGAAGTCTTTTAAACACAAAAAAAAGCGAGAAGTTAGTTGAATTAACTTTAGTTATAATTAACAATAAAGTTGGAAAGCGTTGCAATTGATAAATCATTTTAATAAAATTTAATTACCATATTGAAAGTCGAATTAATTAGAGTGGATAGATTTTAACTACGTTAAATTCTTATTTAAGCTTTTGGGGAATTGAAAACAATCCATAAATGCCTAAAAAAGCTCGAGATATAAATCAAAGGGTAATGCTAAATGATCAGAAAATTTGGCCAGAAATTTAAAAAAATTATAATATTTTTTTTATTTTAAAATAAATTGATTTTTTTCATTTTAAAATAAATTGATTTTTTTCTATTTTTTAGTTAAAATGTATCAAAGTTAAAAGGGTAAAAATGTTTAAAAAGGTAAAATAACATAGGTAAAATATCATTTTGGCCAAATTCTAGCCAAATTTTCCGGCCAAAAGGATTTTTCCTAAATCAAAATTCATAATAAGACTAAAAAGTATTGTTATCAGTTTAGGCGTGGACGTTCGCTTCTTCGGTTTGCTTTTATTAAACTTTAATTCGATTCATTGATTTTTAATTTTTAAATAGTGTGCACCAAATATTGAACCAAATAAATTTGGTTCGGTGATTTTAAAATAATTTTTTGATGTGAATGAAAAATAAAATAAGAGCAAAATTAAAGTATAAGACACTTGAGTGATGATGTGTTTTACCATGGAACACTTATTATGCTTAAAAAATTATAAGTATTTTTCTTTATCAAAAATATTGTGCCTTTAACTACTGCTCGAGGAAAACAAGGACCAAGACGGGTCCCATACACCGAACACTAAATTAAAGAATCAAACTTTGAAAAAAAACATTGACATCAAACAGAAGAATCGAAATTGAAGAAGTGAATTAGTTCGATTCAATTCGATTTTTCAATTTTTTGAAAAACTCCTACTAATTAGTACACCACATATTAATAAAATGAGATAAATAATTTTGAAGTGAATAAAAAGCTAGATCATAAGATCCAAAAAGTTTTTTTTGTATTTCATGAATTTTATGCTTGTTTTTTTTGGTTGGTTGTTGTTATGTGAACGTACTTTTGCTATTTTTGTACAAGAAAATCATAATTTCAATAATTTTGAACATGTGGGTCCACTTGCATTTTCCTTCGTACGTGTGATTGCAGCATTTTTTTAAGACATTATTTTTCATTTGTGGGTCCGATTTTACACCTAATGCTGTTGGCCATTTAATGAAATTTTTAATATTAGATATGTTATAATATTTGTGACAGTCAAGCTTTTAAATTTGTAATGAGTATAATGATTGTACAATTATTAAAACGTATAAATAAAATGAAATAATATAGTCAATCTTTTTAAATTTAAAGAACTTTTTTTTTAAAATAATCCAAAAGAAATGAGATCACATAAAAAAAAAAGAAGCGAGGATATTCATTGTAGCATAAATTGTTGGGCATGTGCTAGTGCAAGCCAAGGGCTTAGGGCTTCCGGTCTTTCGTGCACTATTATAAAAAGATGCATCTAAAATATAAATTTAATCAGTTTTACTTTTATATTCTTAACACTGAACCATTAAATTTTAAAAATTATAGGTGCAACATATATAATACTACTAGTTTTAAATTTTAATATACATATTTGATTTAATTATATAAAAAATGTACCGTGCTAATTTTTTTAGGAATTTCCAAAGTTACACACTTGAAAATTTTGAAAGATTAAAGCAAAAAAAAAAAAAAAGAAAGAAAAATTGTTTGAAACGTCAAAAGTGTTACCGATAACCACTAGGAGGGATGTTACTAACAAAAATAAAATAGATATATAAGATTCAAATTTCTATCTTTGCTTGGAGAAATGCATCAAATCATCATTGTATTATTATATGCTACTTTTAACGTGGATTTACACCTCTATATTTAAATATTCTTAATAAAATATAACACCACTATATATGATCTAGAGAGAGGAGCATAGATTCACTTGAACTATATATGATCGGTCTATTGTTAAAGAGCCTTATGGACTAAAAGGTTTACTATGGGATGAAATGAAAAAACATAAAACTGCGGATATGAGTGATGTAATTTTGACACCTCCTGATAACATAGTTCGAAATACTTTCATTATAACACGAAATGAGATTGAAAAACTCAAGAATTTAATATCGTCAAGACGACCTAGCCTGACTCATGTAACATCATACACCGTAACATGTGGTTATGTATGGGCTTGCTTGATAAAATCAGAGGATAATACTGATATAATAATAGATGACAATGTAATGGAATATTTCTCATGCACGGTTGATTACAGAGCGCGATTTGATCCTCCACTTCCTTCATCTTACTTTGGGAATTGTGTCGTCTGGAAATTGGTTTGTCTTTGCCTAAAACTCGAATGAATGCTTAAGCTTTCAACTTTTATTTACTTAAAATTCGTGATATAATCAAAACTGATGTAACTTGCATTCATTTTTATAGTTGATCAAATAGTCTTTTTCTCCCTCAAATTATTATAAGTATTATTTAGCCAGTATAGAGTATTGACATCCCTGTGAATGAATCAATCTCCTATTATGGTATTTTATTTTTTGGTTTCCCACTCGGTGTCTGACAGGCTTGACTAATATAAGGCCTAGTGCCGGGAACATGGTGTCTTATGTAACAACTCTGATGAGTAACAGGGAAAATTGATACAACTTTGCCTTTAATCTCCACAAACAATCAATCTTCACTCTTAAACAAAATTGTCAATACATTTAAACCATTCAAGGTACTAAAGAATGTAAAATACAAAATGGAAAGTTCAATTCTTTCTTGCTCATAATGAAAATTTGACAGCACTAGCAGGGTGCTGTTTGATCAGTAGTCCTGAGAAGTTGCTTTGATCCTTGAACACAACATGGAAAATCCCCTCTGAAGAACATCTCGAACATATATTTATGTACGGGGGAGTAGTCAAATACAATTTTGGCAAAGAGTACTCTAGTTGTGGAAGAAACTTGATCCAAAAATGACTTGACAGGCAAAATCTAGCATCAAACATGTCTTCTGTTCTCTGTAACAGTATTCTGCTATAGTAACCAAAAAAATATCAAAACAAACGACGTTGTTATAGAAAGGCTTGATTGTATATTCACTAGCAATTGTAGACATAATGTGTGCTATTAAACAGAAGATCGAGGAGAATAGTATGCTAGGATTATTACCATTTGTATCTAAATTGAATTCATGGGATAGGTTGGAAGATGAGTTGGCTCATCCAGCTTCTTCAGCCTCAACAACGTCTCAAGAACGATACACACCAGCATTATCGTACCAAGAAGAAATCCATAACCTATTCTCCAGCCTTCCCCCGCGCCTGCATAATGCATTCCCAGTACTATGTTTATAGCTGCAAAGAAGAGGGCAATCCTCCCCACCCAACCATGATACAAATTCCAACACTTGCGGTATTTGCTGTCTCTATCTGGTCGTAGAAAGAATGCTAACACCTGCACGTTAATAAACGAGTGCCATTGTTAGTCAAATAAGGAATGTAATGATCATTTCAAGAATAGTCTCTCCTTAATGTTAGAGAAACAACAGCTAAAATTAAGATCAGTACCTTTGGAATAAGGTTTAAAAAGCTTTTAAGTAATTGATTTTCTGAATCAGATAAGAGACAAACCTGAAGAATGCTAAGCACAAGAACAAGAATGCCAATGCCTTCATGTGCTGGAATATGAACCTGCAGGTTGTTGTGAAGTTGAAGTCCAAGAACCACTCCCGCGAGTCCTAATATGAATCCTATGAATTGAGTAGACACGTGGAAGTAATACCACGATTTTTGGTTCCTTAAATATCTCGCGAAAATCGCTCCAAAGGGGCAGAATAGTCCCCATCCCAGTATTCCCAATACTCCATGAATCTTCCTTGAGCTAGTATAATCATTAGGTCCAGCCGAAACGTCAAATGAATTACCTGAAGAAAATATTATACCGGCTCTGATACCAATTGATGGAAAAATAATTTACTCATAACTTTAATAAATCTTTGAATGATCTTCCCATTCTCCACTACTCTCCTACTAAATTAACATATCTAGCAACAATTGCTAAGACGAACCAATTACCTGAAGAGAAGTCGAATAGTATAGTTATTTTATCATCATGTACAGTAAGGTGGTGGTGATGAGGATATTTAGAAGCAAATGCTAGCAAGATCGGTTGATTTTTGAGGCGATTCGGATACTTCAGCTGGAAGGCCAAGTATATTGTAGCACCTTGTAGATAGACGAGAGGTGGAACGCTTGTCAGTGGCAACTCACCTTTCTCAGGTTTAATTTTCGAAG
Organism: Solanum acaule; assembly: GCA_036250505.1. Classification (NCBI taxonomy): domain Eukaryota; kingdom Viridiplantae; phylum Streptophyta; class Magnoliopsida; order Solanales; family Solanaceae; genus Solanum; species Solanum acaule. Next base: position 16,757 of record JAJOOR010007531.1, on the reverse strand, counting down.
GTGTTAAGCCCTCAACATAATATTGCCTGATTTTCCCCTGTCCTTCAGGATTCACCCAACCAACCATACAGCTCGAATTGATCATCTTTCCATCTCGCGAGAACCCCATACCTACCCATCCAGTTGTGTATACAGTTGATAACACAATCGTGACGACATTGTCTTTCGTCTGTGAGTACTGTAACAAGTAATTAAGGCAAGTATTTTTAATAAAAGAACGTACCATTCAACATAAGCAAATATTAAAAGCTTGACCAAACAGACTCACGTTATACTGATAATGTAACATAAATCTGAATCAAAATAATCTAGAACTTACGCGTAGGAGGAAAGAATTCCAAACAGGTTGGCAGACCATATTTTCGAGACCACCATAAGGAGGAGGAAGAAATTGAGCAAGATTTACACTACAAAGCGCTTTTGCATCTTCATCAACGCCCATTACCATTCCTTTACGCCGTGCCAAAGAGATTAACATGATAAACAATGACAACATCAATAATCTTGAAATCATAGCCATATTTCCCTAGAATATCAAAAGTTCAAAACAGAGGAAATTTGGACTATGGTGAAGGAAAAATGAATAATTGTTAGATGTTTTTAGGTGAATAAAATGTTTCTTGTAGTTGAAGGATGAGTGATTGAAGATGGTTGGGTGGGTGGTGGTTGATCATCATCATTTTCTTCCATGACATATCCTTTAACCATTGAAATGTCTTTTATGACAAAAACCTTTCAACAAGAATTAGGATTGTAAATGTTTCTCTATTTATATATAAAAGAGGTTTTTGCGTGAAAATGAATCAAGCAGGGGATATTTGAGGTGAACCTAAGAATTTTTTAAAAATTGGGTGAAGTGTCAAAAGTGAACCTAGAATATCATTTGTTTATTTCTACTTAGGATTTTATAGTGAATCTCTTCTCTCTCTCAAATTACATAATAAAATAAACATGTGTTATATACTTACTATACAAAACTAAATTCAAATAATTACATCATATAACTATACTTAGGATTTTATAGTGAATCTCTTTTCTCTCTCGAATTCTCTCTCGCCTCCCCCCTCTATCTCCCATCTCTCCTCCCTTTCTCATTGTCTCCCCTCTGTCTCTCGCCTAATACAAATGGGGGATATTACTGATACAAATTACGCGAGAAAATTGTATTAGGTGAGAGATGGTGGAGACCTTTTTTCTTGTTTGATTTCATACTCAAACTCTCAATATGCTTAAATAAGGGAGAGATACAATATTGATACATTATTGTATCAATCGTATTATGAAAGAGTATACAACACATGATACAAGTGTATAACAAGGACAAAGTACAGTTGAATATATTGATATAAATCTATACCGAGTTGATACATTGATACATGGTGAATACCAAGAAACATATACACTTGATATAATTGTATTTGTTGATACATCTGATACACTTGTATTCGTTGATACAATCTAATACAACTTGATATAATTATATTCGTTGATACACTTGAATACAATTCGTTGATACAATCTAATACAATTTGAAACAATTGTATTCGGTGATATACTTGATAAAAACTCAATACCCAAAGGTCAATAAACATACTAACTTGACCTTAATTAACAAGTTGACATATCCTAATATTGAGAAAACACATCTAGACACCTCAACTCAGTTAAATCGGATCCGTAAACACACATGTGTATGGAGCCAACTTAAACCGAGTTTAGGTGATAAGATGTACATTTTCACCGTTGGAGTATTTACTTACCAAAGAGGTAAGATGTCTATCTATATATGTATTATGCCTTAAAAACATGATACTATATATATATTCATAGCTATCATTTTCTCATCCTATATATATGTTCTTCACCATTATTTTCATCAACCTCAAACACCCATTTACTTTTATCACTATATTTCACTTTACCTTTCTTTTTCTCTCCTCTTTGATAACCATGATTATGACTTCCTAATCTGTTTCTTTGTATCATAGTAACCTCTAATCCTTCACCTATAGGATGCTTAGTTGACCTCACTTTAACCTCATTTTGCACTACTTTTTTCAATTTTCCTCTAACCCCTTTTCTCCCTTCTACATTGTTTGTTACAACAACTGATCTTTCTTGATTTACATCGAGTTTTTCGATCAACATATCATAATTTTTAGTCTTGCAATCGACGAGGGAGAAATCAACGTTCTTGTAATTAGGCAAGTCATCAACAGGGTCCCCTGTCTTGAACTCTACCATGTCATTTAGCCCATTTTCTTCGATCACTTTCTGCGTCTTGTCTAGTTTATGCACCGGAATAATGCACACGACTTTACCTGTCAATGAAATAATTAAGTTAATAAAAGTCTCTGTTACACCTTTCTATTTTTAATGTAACATGTTAACTTAAAACTTTCCACCTTAATGATACTATTTATAGCCACAAAAGAATTATGGCATATATTTTATATCACAAATTTCATAAGTCTTTCGCTTTCTGAAAATTTTTGTAGCCAGTCAAATACCTTTTGCATTTGAACAAGGAAATATAATTTTCCAAAGAATGAGTGTCCGTTGAAACCTTCCTCTACCTAGTTCTACTACTACTAGTGACAAAATGTGAAATCTACAACTACAATTGAAGATCTAATTGGAGAGAAAAAGATGTGAGTTGTAAACTGATTTCATTGATTGGAAGAAGTAATCTGTACAATGCACTATGTACATACATATATATTACTACTACTAAACTCACGTCCTAGCACAATCTTACACCTGTCAATAATAACAGAATTCAGTTACATCTAATAATAACTAACTGCTAAACTAAGCTGTAACAAACCAGTAAGGTCAAGTTACACCACTATCCTCAATACTCCTCATCAAACTAGGTGTAGTGAATACATTTATAACACCAAGTTTGGATAAAAGTGATTCATGTTGCAGTCTTCCCAAAGCTTTGGTTAAAATGTCTGCTTGTTGGTGTTGTGTAGGGATATACATAGTACTAATCAACCCTTGTTGAATCTTCTCCCTAATAAAGTGGCAATCAATCTCTATGTGTTTCGTCCTCTCATGAAACACAGGATTTGCTGCAATTTGAAGTGCTGCCTTACTATCACAGAACACAGAAACTGGTTCCTCAATCTGAATATTCAATTCTTTGAACAAGTTTGTCATCCAAACAATTTCTGCTGTTAGACAAGCCAAGCTTCTATATTCTGCTTCAGCAGAACTTCTTGATACTGTAGCCTGTTTCTTTGATTTCCAAGAGATGAGAGAATCTCCCAACTTCAGTAGATAACCTGTCACTGATCTTCTGGTATTTGGGCATGCTGCCCAGTCTGCATCACAAAAACCAGTCAGTTTCATCTTCTTCTGTGAGGACATAAGTAAGCCCAATCCTGGTTGAGTCTTGATATATCTAAGAACTCTAATAGCAGCCTGCCAGTGCTGAGCTTTTGGTTTCTGGAGGAATTGACTGAGAGTCTGGACTGTGTAAGCTATGTCAGGTCTGGTGATGGTTAAGTACAATAACTTGCCAATCATTCTTTGATATTGAGTAACATCCGGATGCAACTCTTCCTCACTACAATCTTCTTCAGAGGCTGTAGTGAGTTTCATATTATACTCCAACAGAGTATTTGCTGCCTTTCCTACAGTAATGCCTGCTTCAACTAAGAGCTCCAATGCATATTTCCTTTGGTTCATAAGGATACCCCGTTTGGATCTGCTGAATTCTATGCTTAGGAAGAATTTCAACTCTCCAAATCTTTGATCTTGAACCACTTATGCAAGATGTCTTTGGTGTTCTGAATCAATGCAACATCATTCCCAGTAATAAGGAGGTCATCAATATAGATTAAGATAATAACCAAATTGACCCATTGATTCTTAGTGAATAATGAATAATCCAAATGACTCTGACTATATCCAGATTTCAATAAGGCCTCAGTAAGTTTAAAATTCCATTGTCTTGAAGCTTGTTTAAGCCCATAAAGGGATTTCACAAGCTTACAGACCATATGTTGATCAGTGGCAACTTGTAGACCTTTAGGTAGTTACATGAATACATCTTCTGTGAGATCTCCTTGCAGGAAGGCATTGTAGACATCCATTTGGTATATACACCAATTCTCTGCAGCACCAGTGCAATAACAGTCCTTACTGTTACCATTTTTACCACTGGAGAAAAAGTTTCTTGGTAGTCTATACCAGCAGTTTGGCTATACCCTTTTGCTACTAATCTAGCCTTGTACCTTTCCACTTCACCATCTGCCTTATATTTGATTTTGAAGATCCACTTACAACTAATCACAGGCTTCCTTTGTGGCCAAGGAACCAGATTCCAAGTGCCATTTTCATCAAGGGCTTGCAATTCTTACTACATTTCTGCTATCCACTTCTCATCATGTAAGGCTTCTTCATAAGATTTAGGTTCACACACAGCTGAAAATCTGCTTAAACAGGCTCTGTATGTGGAAGAGATGTGCTGATACGAAACATAGTTGGACAATGAGTGAGGTTTCTGCTTCCCAGAAGTGATATAGTCTTGATGCCAGGCTGGTGTAATCACAGTTGTACTGGACCTCCTAGTAATATTGGTGGTTGGTTGACTCTCAGGAATACCAACAATATCATTGAGTGGATCTGTAATGTCATTCAATACTATGGACACATCAGAAACTTCAGGTACATGATCAATAATAGTCTCTGTAGAAACTTGATCTTGTTATGATTTTAATGGCTGAGTGATGTCTGGGAACATGGGAATTATATCATCATGCAGTTCCTTAAAATGAAACATATGCTCCTTAAACACCACATCCCTACTAACCATGAACTTCTTGTCAGCAATATTATAAAGAAGATACCCCTTCTGAGTCAAAGAATAACCCATCATAACACAAGCAGCAGATCTGGGAGAAAATTTGTCTTTCCTAATTAGGCTTCCTTTGATAGAAGACTTCATAAGGAGATTTACCTTCCAATGTAGGAGTAGGTAACCTGTTGATTAAGTATACAACTGCTACAACACATTCTCCCCAAAACCTGATAAGTATGCCACCCTGAAACATAATACTTCTGGCTACTTCCAACACATGCCTATGTTTTCTTTCCACCACTCCATTTTGTTGTGGAGTGTGTGGACAACTGCTTTGGTGAACTATGCCTAAAGAGGCAAATAAGTCTTTGCATTCAATGTTAAAAAACTCACCCCCATTATCTGATCTAACATTCTTCACATAGTGATCAAACTGAGTTTTAACCATTTTGAAAAAAGACTTCAAGACAACAATAACATCAGATTTCAGTCTAAGCAAATACAACCATGTAGTTCTAGAATAGTCATCAACAATAGTGAGGAAATACTTGAAACCAGCATGAGTGCTGATTCTTTGTGGACCCCAAACATCAATATGTATCAATTCAAATACAGAACTACTTCTAGTTGTAGACACAGGAAAAGGCAACCGTGTTTGCTTAGCTAATGGACATACAACACAATCATTAATATGTCTATCATTAATGGAAACTAATTTCTTCAAAGTAGTGGAGGATGGGTGGCCAAGTCTATTGTGCCATAGCATGCCTTCATCATCATTGGTCTTTATGTGCATCAACTTTGCACTAGCTGCATTCATGTTGCTTCCATCTCCAACATTTTTATTCAACAAAAAATATAAACCTCCTGTCTTCTTACCAATCCCCTTGACCTTCCCAGTTAAAAATACACAAAACTCAAGAAAAAATCTTACTGAGCAGTGTAAATGCCTGGTTAACTGAGAAACTGAAATCAGATTATACTTGAAATCAGGAACCACTAAAACATTAGCCAACACATCACCATTGTCCCATCTATAACTACCAGTGTGTGTTATTGATGCAGTTCATCCATTAGGCAATTGTACATGGTTTTGATAACTTTGTTCTAATGCAAATATGTCAAACAAATTATCTAGTGATGCTGTTATATGCTTTGTTGCGCCAGAGTCTACTACCCAATGTTTAAACTTATTACTAATAGAGAATGAGTGATCCATACCTGCTTGATTGACTGCTGAGATCACAGAATTCTCCTTATTCAATAGCTTGAGAATTTGACCATATTTCTCCTGTGTGAATGTAGGATGTGTTTGGCCAAGTGAATCATTCTCAACAGCATTGACCTTTGCCATCCTATTAGCACTGTTTCCAGACTTCTTCCTGAACTTGTAATCTGGTGGATATCCAACAACACGATAACAAGTTTTTTTGGTATGGCCCTTGATTTTGCAAACATCACACTGCAAATTGTAGTCCCTTTTTGGCTTGTAGAGTGCTGATTGTTGGTGACCTCTACCAGCATATAAAACAGTAGAATTAGAGGCACCTGCATCTCTTCCTGAATAAGAACCAGCACTAGTGTATGAAGCAACACCTGCATCCCCTCCTGAATAGGAACCTCCACCAGTGTACTGTCTTTGATCCTTGCCTACATATAAAGCAGTAGAAATCCCCAAATATGTTACTCGTTGACTCTCATCTGAAATGATCATCGAATATGCTTTGTTCACAGAGGGCAATGGAATCATCATGAGGATTTGACTACATTCCTGAGTGTATGACTCATTGAGCCCCATCAGAAATGCAAATAACTTCATATATTGTAAGTGACTTGCATACACTATGGATTTATCACAGCCACAAGAAGGAGGTGCTACAAGGGTATCAAACTCATCCCAAAGAAGCCTTAGTCGTGTGAAATATGCAGAAACAGAGGAAGTACCTTGTGTGATAGTGCAAATTTCTCGATGCAACTGGTAACCTCTCGATCCATCAACCTTATCGAACCTCTCCTTTAAGTCAACCCACACAGTTGTAGCATTAGTGGCATAGATGATTCCACTCATCAATTCCTTCGAAACAGAATTCAGAATCCATGATAATATGAATGCATTGCACTTCTCCCACTGTTCTTCTAATGCAGCACTGTAATCACTCTTTCTACAGGTACCAAAAACGAATCCAACTTTGCACTTAGCTCGGAGAGTAAGGAGCATCGATCGGCTCCATAATGAGTAATTCTCCACGCCTGTAAGCTGAATTGAGGTCAATATTGAACCTGGAGTGTCAGATTGCAGAATATACAGAGGATGATTTCGATTCTTCTCAACCACTTCGATTGTATCAGTACTCACCATTTCCCCAAAATTTAGATCACAAAAAAACTCGGAGAATTGCAGGAAGTAGATCGTCAACAATTACGAGTGAATCAACTGTGGATTCGAAGCTCTGATACCATGACAAAATGTGAAATCTACAACTACAATTGAAGATCTAATTGGAGAGAAAAAAATGTGAGCTGTAAACTGATTTCATTGATTGGAAGAAGTAATCGGTACAATGCACTATGTACATACATATATACTGCTACTACTAAACTCACGTCCTAGCACAATCTTACACCTGTCAATAATAACAAAATTCAGTTACATCTAATAATAACTAACTGCTAAGCTAAGCTGTGACAAATCAGTAACAAACCAGTGAGGTCAAGTTATACCATTATCCTCAATAACTAGCAGCAAAAAAATTTAAATGAGATGATCACACATTTCAATATTTACCTCCTGTTTGACGAGCTGCTATTGCTAAGGCCACCGTTGACGGAGAGATTTCGGAGGTTACTTCCACCATTAATTTGGCACTCATGCCAGCTGCTAATGCTGATATGAATTCGCTACCATCGGGTTCTTGGGTTCCAGAAGAACCACAATTCTCATTTTGTTTGCTACACTACAAGGAATAAAAGGGTTTATAGTTGGACTCCAGTGCGGGTATTGGACACCGGATAAAAACCAAAAAAAGGAAGGGATTATTGTACGATTTATATGTGTTACATGTATAATGTATTTACTTCATCGCAATTAAACAATTAATTAATGTCATGCACGATGGCACTAATGGTACGTTAATGTAACTCATTGTTGAAACAACGTAATTCCTTATAAGGTTGACAAATAGAATCATTTATTTTGTTAGAAAATATTATCATAAGTTGAATTAGAAATTTCAATTTAATGTTACATGAGATGAAAAAAGAGAAATAGGGGAACATACCAATTTGAGAGTGTCAAGATATGCATTGGCAGCACATTTTGAGGACCATTACATTTTCAAATAAAATTGGACTTTTATATATATATATATGCTTAAATATGGAAACAAACAATTATTAGGACAAAAGACCTTTTATTCTTTAGATCTTGTCAAGTGTATTATTATTATTATTCTTTCTTGTAAACTTTAAGCTTTTATGATAGAAGCCATGGAAGCTACTCTTCCATGGAAACAGTTATGGAAGGAACCGATGAATTGAAGAAGAGAGGAAAGAAGATTTTTATTTCTGATGATTTACAATAAAGGAGAATGTGCTCCTTATATAGATCACACATTGTGCATTCTCTAACAAACTAATACAGCTGGCAGAGTTAGTTATATAACAGAAACTTAACTAACAAACTAACTACTTATTCTCAATATTCCCCCTCAAGCTTTAGTCTGAGTATATGTTGAAGACTCCAAGCTTGGACAGTAGCATGTGATGAGAAGCTGCTCCTAGACCCTTTGTCAATATGTCTGCTGGCTGTTGTTTGGTGTTGACATAAGTTGGTTGTATAAGTCCACTTTTGATCCTTTCCCTCACAAAATGGCAGTCTATTTCAATGTGTTTAGTTCTTTCATGAAAAATGAGATTAGCTGCAATTTGTAGTGCTGCTTTACTATCACAATGCAGCCTTATAGGAGTTGTAACCTGCACATTCAATTCTTTCAGCACCCCAACCAGCCAAGTAATTTCTGCTACTGCACCAGCCATACTTCTGTACTCAGCCTCTGCAGAACTTCTACTCACTGTGTGCTGCTTTTTTGACTTCCAGGAAATCAGTGAATCCCTAGTTTAACCATATAACCTGTCACAGACCTTCTTGTGTTTGGACATGCTGCCCAGTCTGAGTTACAAAATGCTTCAAGTTCCAAAGTTTTTTTACTACTTAACAGTATTCCTTGACCAGGACAATTCTTGATGTACCTGACTAACCTCAAAGCTGCTTCCCAATGTGATAGTTTAGGCCTTTGCATGAATTGTGATAAAACCTGGACTGCAAAACTAATATCAAGCCTGGTAATGGTAAGATATAGTAATCTACCAACCATCCTTTGATAAGCTGTGACATCCTTGTACACATGATCATTAGTAGTCCCAGTTAACTCATCATATTCTACTGTTGTAAGTTTGACATTTGCTTCCAATGGTGTGCTCACTGGCTTGGCACCACTCACTCAGACCAGTGTCTGATATAAGTTCAAGAGCATACTTCCTCTGATTGAGAAGTATTCCTGGTTTAGATCTCATGACTTCAATGCCCAGAAAATACTTAAGATTACCAAGGTCTTTCATTTTGAACCTATTGTGAAGTGAGTCCTTTAACTCATGTATCATCTTACTGCTGTTACCTGTGATGAGTAAATCATCCACATATATAAGAATCACTGCTATCTCTTGTCCATCCTTCTTTGTAAAAAGGGAATGATCATATGGACTCTGTGAGTAACCAACATCTAGTAGGACCTCAGTGAGCTTTAGATTCCATTGTCTTGAGGCTTGTTTCAGTCCATATAAAGACTTCAGCAACTTACACACCTTGTACTCCCCTTGCCTCTGAAAACCTTGTGGCATGTCCATATAAACATCCTCAAGAAGATCACCCTGCAAGAAGGCATTATGGACATCCATTTGGTAAAGAGGCCAGTTGTGTGATGCTGCTACACTAATAACAGTCTTGACTGTGACCATCTTAGCTACAGGTGAAAAAGTCTCGTGATAGTTTAGACCCTCATGTTGGCTGAACCCCTTGGCAACCAGTCTTGCTTTGTACCTTTCAACCTGACCATTAGCCTGAAGCTTAACTTTGTACACCCATTTAGATCCAATAGCCTTTTTGCCGGGTGGAAGAGCCACTATAGACCAGGTGTTATTTTGCTCTAATGCACTGATCTTTTCTTGCATTGCAGCAACCCATTCCTTGCATTTGGAGGCCTCTTTGAAACTAGCAGGTTCAGAGATATTTGAAAGAGCAGTAAGGAAAGATTTATAGGGAGAACTAATCTTTGAATATGCGACATAATCAGCAATAGGATAAAGGCATGCAGTGTGAGCTTGTCTTGAAGAATTGGGCAAAATATAATCCTTATGCCAAATAGGAGGTTTAAGGGATCTATTTGGCCTTGCATGTGCAGGGATTACAACAACAGGTTCTGTAACTGGTACAATATGGCAATTTTCTGGAGATGCCATTGCGACCTCTTCATGATCATTTTCATCAGCTGACACTGTATCCATAGACTCAGTATGACCAGGTATGTTATCTTCTACGTCAACATCTGGTAAGTCCACAACTGGTGCTGGAGGATGCTTATCAGTGACAGGATCCAGAAAACACTCAAACTGTGGTAACCAAGATGAATCAAACAATTCAGGAAGCTGAGTTTTGGAATCAGACTGAAAAGGGAACTGGTTCTCTACAAATTTCACATCCCTACTAACATGAAAAGAATAAAACTCTAAATCCAATACTCTATACCCTTTTTGTGTCTCTGCATATCCCATGAAGACTCATTTCTTTGCCCTTGGAGCAAACTTATCAGTTCTGGGCAAAACTGATGTAAAACAAAGGCAACCAAACACTCTCAAATGATCTAGGTCAGGAACAGAGCCATAGAGTAGTTCATGTGGAGATTTACCTTGTAGTATTGCTGATAGAATTCTATTTATCAAATAAACTGCTGCCTTAATACAATGCCCCCAGTATGAAATAGGAATAGCAGCCTGAAATCTCAAGGCCCTAGTAGTGTTTAGTATGTGTCTATGCTTTCTTTCAACCACCCCATTCTGTTGGGGTGTGTAAGCACAAGATGTTTGATGCACAATTCCAAGAGAAGAGAATAATTCTTTACATTTGGAATTCATAAATTCAGTACCATTGTCTGTTCTTAACACCTTCACTTTCAAACCAAACTGTGTTTATCATTATTAAGAAGTTCTTTAGTACAGACTGAACTTCAACCTTAGATTGAATAAGACAGGCCCAAGTGAACCTGCTGTAGTCATCTACTATAGTAACAAAGTATTGTTTTCTATCATAAGTGAGGGTTCTATAGGGACCCCATACATCTACATGCAGAAGCTGAAAAATAGTACTAGACTTATGTAAACTAGGAAGAAAAACAGGTCTACATTGCTTGGCTTGAGGACATACATGACAGCACTGTTGGTCAAGTATAAGTCCTTGAATAGAAGAGATATGTTGCATAGCAGGAAGAGAAGGATGGCCAAGTCTCATATGACACAAAGAAGCTAGTCTATCATCTTTTACTGCAGCATTGGCTACTGCTTGCACTGTATCTTTCAACAAGTAAAGACCACCACGTTCTCTACCAATCCCAATCACCTTCCCATTGGAGAGCTCCTACATCACACAGAAGTTAGGGAAAAAACTAACACTGCATAACAGGTCTTTGGTCAGTTTGGCAACTGATAACAGGTTAAACTTAAAGTCAGGCACATGCAACACATTTTTCACTGTATATCTCCCAAGAATTATTGAGTTACATGTGTTCGTAATGTGTGCTTTTTTTCCTGTTGGTAATTGCACAGTGTTTGACCTATGATCAGCTATACTACTCATATCAGTTAACAAGTCTTTAGAGGATGCAATGTGGTGAGTTGCACCTGAATCAATTATCCAGCTATATTCAGAATAATCAGATGTCAATGCCATATTACCTGCTACGTTTTCCTTGCATTCACCATCATTCCCAGTGTTTGTGAGATTATTGTTGTGTCTAAGATTCATTACATGATTATACTCCTCCTCAATGAGATTGAATCCATGTCCTTGTCCTTTAGTGAAGGCAGAATTTGCATAGGATTTGAAGCCAGTAGACCCTGCAGCAGACCCTGCAGGAGCAGGATTATGGGACCTGTAACCATTTCCAACTCCATTTTCAACTCCTGGAGCAACACCTTTTCCCAATTTCCTCTTACTCTTGAAATCTGCAGGATAGCCTATGATCCTATAGCGATCCTTAGTAAGATGATTCTTATACCCACAGTGCTCACAAGCAGTATCTAATAATGGTCTTTTCCCCTTGAAACCTTGCCTTCTATTAACTAGCATAGTAAGAGGCGCTTTGTTAATGTCTACAACACCAAGTAATCTTTGACTTTCCTCCTGTATGACTGTGGCATATGCTTGATTAATAGTAGGCACAGTAGATTTAAGCAATATATCACTCCTTACATGACTATATGACTCATTCAGGCCTATAAGAAACATCAACAACCTTTGTTGACTGAGATGATCAATGTAAGGCCTAGCCTCATCACAACTACACAAAGGAGAAGGAACCAACACATCTAATTCATCCTATAAATCCCTCAATTTCGAATAATAGACTGTGACAGAGTCTGTACCTTGCTTAAGAGAAGATACCTCTGCCCAAAGCTGATAAACTCGAGTAAGATTGGACTTGTCAAATCTCTCTTTAAAATCATCCCACACTCTTTTAGCATTTGAAGCATACACGATCGTAGTGATCAATTCCTGAGCCACAATGCTGCTAATCCATGAAAGCACCACAGCGTTACACCTTTCCCATTGAGCAGCTAATTCTCCTTTGTAAGAGCTTTTCAAGCAAGATCCATCAACAAATCCAAGCTTGTTTTTCACCAATAATGCAAGGCGAAGCGATCTACTCCATAAGCTGTAGTTTGCTGGACCAGTGAGTTTTACTGCAATCAACGCAGTACCTGGCATGTCTGATGCATGAAGATACAAATGATGATTATGTTCGAGAGTTGCGACTGTTAACTCTACCATTGTTGAGAGTTATTTGAATGATTTTGAATCTGATTACAGAACTTGTACGCAGCTAGAAGGGCAATCCCAATACCATGTTAAATTAGGTTTTAGGCCTAACTCACCCTCCAAAAGCTAGCTCAAAGGGAGGAGGATTGCCCAAACCTTATAAGGAGTCCACCCATCTCATTAACCACCGATGTGGGACTTTTGTTATTCTTCAACACCCCACCTCACGCCCAGTGCTTAGCATCTGGTGCGTGGGCTATTTTAATTTTTGGGGGCTCCAACATCGGGTGAGACGGGCCCTGCTTTGATACCATGTAAACTTTAAGCTTTTATGATAGAAGCCATGGAAGCTACTCTTCCATGGAAGCAGTTATGGAAGGAACCGATGAATTGAAGAAGAGAGGAAAGAAGATTTTTATTTCTGATGATTTACAATAAAGGAGAATGTGCTCCTTATATAGATCACATAGATCACAGATAGATCACACATTGTGCATTCTCTAACAAACTAATACAGCTGGCAGAGTTAGTTAAATAACAGAAACTTAACTAACAAACTAATTACTTATTCTCAATATTTCTCTTCTATATGGCATATACTAATATTTGCTAGGTTTTTTCTTCTCGTGTTTTGTTTGCACGGGAGGTATTTAAGGAGGGTGCGAGTAAGTTTTTACCATTATTAAGAAGGCTTAGAAACGGAGTAAAAACCCAATGTCAATTTACCCGCATTTCAAGGAGTGCTCAGTTTGACCAATTTGACTGGCAATAGATATATGACGCAGTATTGAATCACACCTTGATACCCTTATGTATAAGTACAAAATACATGTATTAATTCCAAATTTATGTTAAACCTTTATTTTCGAAGGAGTGTGGTGTCTAGTCGAAATACGAGAGAAGATTTAAAAAAAATTGCAATTTCTTTATGATGAAAGTCAAAAATATTTTCTGCGAAAATTGATTATATGAAAAATATTCTCTATTAAAGAAATATGTTGTGTTCAATAGTACTTTAGTTATTTCTAATTGAAATTTATTTTCTGATAAAAAAAATATATGTAACAATACGGTAATATGCAAATATAGTAAATCAAAAAAGTTTTGGGATCGAATTCTACATGAATATGTAGAAACACTTACTAATAGGATGAATATCAAATTACAGTCGGTTTAATTTAAATTTTGTAAGAGTTGAAAAGATTATGCATAATTAAAGAATAAAGATTACAGTAAATAAATATGAAAGTAAAACTGTATTGATTAAAAAATTAAGTTAATTGTGTGCCAATAATGGGTTGTCGATTTTCATGCAAATACAAATATTTAGGTTCTGGATATGCACTCGGTCTTGGACCATTACTTAATTTTTCTCAAGAGTTGAACGATTGATCGATCTCCATATGATGTTTTCACAATTATATGAGTTATTTAAATAAGAGCGGTGATTTAAGGATGTATTTACGCATTCAAACATCATATTTTAGCTAAGTTCTAAGTATAAACTATTGAATATTCTTATATTTATTGACTACATGCTGTGATGAGCTAATAATTACGTAGAATGATTTCAGGTCAAAAACTGTAAGAAATGGATGTCACACCGCACCTGCCTTGAAACAAAGATTTAGAGACTTGAAGAAGAAGGCTGATGAAGTCCGAGAAGGACCCCACGGTGCGCACCCCACCCAGCTCCTTAAGATGGGCCTCACACCGCACACTCCTGTTTTATCAAACTGAAGTTGACTAAGTCAAAGCAGAGTTCAAGTGAAATTACAATTCTGACTTATTACTATATATATGTCATTCAAATGATATTTAAGGACAACACGGTATTTTTGAGGATCATTAATTAGGTTTAGAGATTACAATTAATTATTCTTAGTTTTTAGGGTTTAATAATTGTTTCTAGTAGATTAATTAGTGTGAAACGAACAAGGTTCTCTTGCAAGTGCTACATTAATCAAATGTTTTATTTAATTACTTCTACATTAATGTTATTTAGTAGTTTACATTATGATAATTGTTGTTTACTGCTAGTTATGAGTAGATAAACTTATAACTAAGGTTATGGAACTTAAACTCATGATAACTAGGGTTATGGAACATAAAATAGGGATGGTGAAATAGATTTTTTACAATAATATCTTTTCATGAAGGGGTGATCATTGTGTACAGTGGCGGAGCCAGAATTTTTAATAAGGGGGTTCAATAATTGAAGAACTAAACATACGAACTAATCGAAGGGGGTTCGACATCTATTATATATACATAAAAAATAATTTTAACTATGTATAAATAGTAAAAAATTTCGCCGACCCCCCTCACAGAAGGCTGGCTCCGCCCCTGATTGTGTATTAAGGTTCTTTCCTAAATATTATTTTTTTAATGATGGTAAAATATTAAGAACTTGCATATATTTTAACTTGCTTAGTATAAGAAGTTAAGATTCAGAAAAAGGATCATTAACATGGATTTGGGGATACCAACCTCCATTTAATAGCTTGAGCTCGAGAGAGGATAGCTAACATGAGGTTTTTGATAAATGAACAAACTAATTCGACACTCAAGTGCCGATAAGAACTTAGGGTGATATTTTCTTAATTGGGCCAAGATGTTTTAGGAGACTTATAGATTCATCAGCTTTGAACAATGAACACACCTGCATGAGTTGATGGTAAAATATTTGTTAAAGTTCGGATATCTACGAATTGTAACCCCAGTTCATTTTTATTATTGATTAAAATTCAAGTACTTAAAGTAGTTAATATTTCTCCTTTTAAAAAAAACTCAATTTTCAATTGTAATTACTAACCAGAATTTCGATAGCATAATATAAAAGATCTCTAACAACACTCTCTATAGAATTTAAGCTCAACCTAGCTGAGTTACTATATTTTGCAATCAACCGTTTTAATCCTATAAAAGGGTGAAGTTTGGATGACATCAAGAGATAAATTATGCCAAGCTAATTCTATTATCCTAATAAGAATTCATCAAACAAGAGTTAAAGTCTTGAGTTCATGCAAAACTTCTTCTATCAAGAGTGTGTTTGGTATGAAGGAAAATAGATTCCATGGAAAATGTTTTCTTGGAAAACAAGTGGATTCCTAACTTATTTTCTCATGTTTGGTTGGTGAGTAGAAAATATTTTATGGAAAATATTTTAATGTTTGGTTGGTGTATGAAAAACATTTTCTAGAACATATCTTTTATTTTTGGCTGGAGACTAGAAAATACTCTTTAGAAAAATAATTTCTGACCCAAAAATCAACCCCTATAATTGATATAGGACCAGACCCTGACACCTAAACAAGGACAGGACCCTGACGACTGTTCCAAAATTTGACCCAAGATCTAACCCAGACTTCCAATCCTGAAATATATTCCAATTTTTTTTTTTAAAAAACAATTAGCATGGTGGAGGGGGAGAGGCTTGGGGGTAGGAGTGGCGTAAAAAATTTTGAAAAAAAATTCAAAACTTTTTTTTGAAAAAAAATAAATTGGTGGGGGGGGGGGGTGAGGGGGTGGCTGGGTAGGGGTAGCATAAAAATGAAAATTTTAAAATTTGAATATTTATAATAAACAATTTTTTTTTTGACAAGTGGTGGTGGTGGGGGGGTGTTCATGGGGTTAGGGTATGGGATGGGGTAAAAAATGAAATTTTAAGAATTTGATATATTTTTCCAATTTTTTTTTGTCGGGGAAGGGGGTAGGGGTTGGATGAGGTCAAAATAATCTTAAAATTTGAAATATTTCTTAAAATGAATTTTTTATTTTTTTTATTTGGGGGTTTGGGGGGGGGGGGGGAAGCTGGGGGTTGGTTTGGGAGTAGGGGTAAAAAAAATATTTGAAATTTAA
>JAJOOR010007530.1:0-32798 GCA_036250505.1 Solanum acaule | reverse complement strand
CCCCCCCCCCCCCCCCCCCCCCCCCCCCCCCCCCCCCCCCCCCCCCCCCCCCCCCCCCCCCCCCCCCCCCCCCCCCCCCCCCCCCCCCCCCCCCCCCCCCCCCCCCCCCCCCCCCACGAGCCGTTGGTCATGGTCCCCAACATCTAGTTTTATCTAAAAATAAAAAATTTTAAAAAAATCCTAGGATTAATCGGTTCAAGCGGGTCGGAGTCGGACCAAACCGGACAGGGACAATCAGATGGTCTGCGGTCCCGTGTCATTCGGTGTCCAAAATATCCCTTATCCTCCCCATTGCACAGGTACCCTGGGACTGGGTTACCCGATAGGGCCGGACCGTCCTGAACCCGTGGCCACCCTTAGGGGTCGTTTGGTGTGATGGATAAAGGGAGTTAATCCCGGGATAAATTTTGAGCACCCTTTAATCCATTGTTTGGTTGCACAACATGAGATAACTTATCCCAGGATTAATAATTAGTCCTGGGATAAGTTATCCCTATCTTTGGGTGGAATAGTAATATCGGGATAACTTATCCCGGTATAAGATAGATAAAATGACAAAAGTGTCCCTTTTGAAAGGTTATACAACAGAAACACCAACAATTGAAATTTTAAGTGATCATTTTATTGAGGTTGCTCTTGGCTTAATATAACCGTTTACTTAACAAAACAGAGAAATACTAGGCCAACAATAATACTAAGTAGTTAAGATAAAGATAAAATCAGAAACATCTAACTATCCTAGAAAATAGGACTTCATGCAACAGTCCTTGACTAAATCAAAGGCAACAGTCCTTAACCAACTCAAGTTTTCAACATTCCCTCCCTTGAACTTATTCCTCTTGTCAAGAATCAGTTCAAATCTGAATCGGTGCACATGCCAAACTCTTCACGCAGTTTCTGAAATGCTTCCACTTTGAGAGGTTTTGTCAGCAGGTCTGCAAGTTGATCTTGAGTGCCGCAAAACAGCAATTAACGACGCCTTCTCTAGCAAGATCCCTTAGGAAATGAAATCTTATTCTTATGTGCTAGAACGACCATGTAAGACTGGATTCTTGGACAACTTAATAGTTGAGGCATTATCACACATTAGCTTTGTACCAGCCGCCTGCACATGACCAATTTCTTTTAGAATTCTCCTCATCCAAATAGCCTGACAAGCACATGCAGCGGCTGCAACAAACTCAGCCTCTGTAGTTGACAAGGTGACGATAGGTTGCTTTTGGGATGACCAAGCTACTGCTCCTCCACTCATCATAAACACATAGCCTGAAGTACTCTTGCTATCTTCCATGTCACCAGCATAGTCACTATCAGTGAATCCAACCAGCTCACTAGTTGCTCCCCTTTTATAAAACACACCATAGTTCACCGTACCTTTTAAGTACCTTAGTACCCTTTTTGTTGTTGCGAAATGCAGTTGTGTTGGACACGCCATGAAACGACTAATAAGACTTACAACAAACATGAGATCAGGACGAGTGGCTATGAGATACATCAGACTTCCTACTATCTGCTTGTATTGAGTTGCATCCACTTTTATGCCATCTTCGTCTCTTCCAATCTTTTGTCCTGGAACAATAGGATTACAAACTGGATTGTAATTTTCTATTCCAAATCGGTTCAAAACTTCCGCTGCGTACTTTCTTTGGCATATGAAAACACCATCAGATCTTTGCATCACCTCAATTCCAAGAAAGAATCTCATCTGACCTAAGTCTGTCATATCAAACTCCTTTTTCATGGAACATTTAAATTCACCCAACAACTCTTCATCATCACCAGTAAACAAAAGATCATCAACATAAATACTCACAATGAGAATTTTACCTCCCTTTCTTTTAACAAAGAGTGTTTGCTCACTGGAACTGCTTTCGAAACCTTCCTTGATGAAATGGGACTCTATTCGACTAAAGCAAGCCCTATGTGCTTGTTTTAGTCCATAAAGTGCTTTTTGTAGCTTATACACAAGCTGCTCACTTCCCTTTTTCTCATAACCTTTTGGTTGTTCTACAAAAACATCTTCCTTCAACTCCCCATATAGGAAAGCTGATTTGACATCTAATTGATACAGCTTCCAACCTCTTTGAGCCGCAAAAGCTATGATCATTCTTACTATATCCATTCTGGCCACAGGTGCAAAAACTTCAGTATAATCAATCCCATGTTCCTGAGCATAGCCTTTAACCACCAATTTTGCTTTGTATTTGTCAATTTCACCAAGCTCATTTAGATTGGTTTTATAAACCCATTTTATTCCTATTTTCTTTGCATCAGCAGGTAGTTCCATCAAGCGCCAGGTTTGATTTCTTTCAATGGATTTGATTTCTTCATCCATGGCCAGTTTCCATTGTGGACTTTTGATAGCTTCCTCAAAGCTTGTAGGATCTGATATCATTAACAGGGCCATGTTTGCTTCATCTTCTTCGGACAAACCTTCGCCGGAAGTATAATCTGCCGACCACACAGGTGGACATCGATTTCTGCTTTTCCTTACTACCACGTCTGGTGCAACAGCTGACGAATTATTTCCAGTTGGTGAATTAATGTCGACTTCTGTGACTTCTCCTTCTTGAGTTGTTTTCTCTTCTTCAATGTTGTCTCCCCAATCTAATTCAGTTAGTTGTTCTTTTTCAGAAATTACATTCCAGTCCCACATACGATCTTCTTCAAAAATTACATCACGACTAACTATAATTCTTTTGGCAACTGGATCAAACATTTTGTACCCTTCGGATTCACCACTAACCCCAAATAGAACACAACTCACACTTTTTTCTTCAAGTTTGGTTCTCCTAGCATCTGGAATGTGAACATGTCCCACACATCCAAACACTCGAAAATAATCAATTGATGGCTTCTCTCCGCTCCATGCCTCTTCTAGGGTCATATCTTTTACAGCTAGAGTAGGTGATCGATTCAAGACGTGAATCGTCCACCTAACTGCCTCAGGCCAAAAACTCTTAAGCACTTTCTTTTCTGTCAACATAGCTCTCACCAAGTTCATTACTGTACGGTTCTTACGCTCAGCTACTCTATTTTGCTATGGAGTATAGGTTGTGGTCAGTTGTCTCTTCACTCCATGTTGTTTGCAAAAATCATTGAATTCTGCAGAATTGAATTCTCCTCCTCTATCTGTTCTTAAGCATTTAATAAGCATCCCAATTTCCTTTTCCACAAATGCTTTGAAACATTTAAAGTGATAAAATGTTTCTGATTTTTCCAAAAGAAAATAAGTCCATGCTTTCCTGGAAAAATCATTTATAAAACACAATAAATACCTCTTCTGGCTGCTTGATGCTGGAGTAATAGGACCACAAAGTCCGCATGAAATAGACAATCTTCCAGTTGCTCTCCACTGACTCCTTTTACAAATTGGAGTCTGATGTTGCTTGCCTTTCATGCATGCCTCGCAAGTGGTACTTGGTGCTACAATTTGTGGCAAACCCTTTACCATATTTTTGTATTTCAAAGTGCGCAGGCCTTTGTAACTAAGATGGCCATAACGATAGTGCCAAAGAGTTGATTGATCTGTATTGTTGATTTGGAGACATCTTGCCTCAATATTTGTGGATGAGGGCTCAACAAGCAAAATAAACATCTGATTTGCACTCATAATGGATTTTGCAATCTTTCCTCTTTGTGGATGATGAACACTGCACGCACCATCTTTAAATAACACAGCTAATCCTTTTTCTTGAAGCTGCCCAATGCTCAAGAGATTATTTGTAAGCTCAGGAACCCAATACACATTACCAATGGAATAACAAACTCCCTGCAAGAATAATTTCACAGTCCCCTTTCCAGTGACCCTTATTCTTATATTATTTCCAAGCTTAACAGTGTGAGAGAAAGTTGTGTCCAAGCTTGAAAACAAATCTTGATTTCCACACATGTGTTTTGAACATCCAGAATCCAAGAACCACGCATCGCTCCTCTTGGCTTCATGTTGTTTTGTATAAGCCATTAACAATATCTCATCTTCTTCTTCCAATTATGCGTTATTTGCTTCCTTATACAACTTTGGACATTCGTACTGAAAATGTCCCAAGTCATGACATTTATAACATTCAACAGTTGCTTTATTGAAAGTTGTTCTTCCTCTTCCACGTCCCCTTCCCTTGTAGGGTGCTCTCCCTCTATTGCTTGTTCCTGAAAGACCTTCTACTTTGAGAACTTGATCCTCATCATCATTGATTGGTCGATGGAATTTTTGTTCATGCACCACTAACGAACTCTGTAATTCATCGATAGACATGTTGTCAGTATCTTTTGATTCTTCGATGGATACTATAACATATGTGAACTTGTCAGTTAGAGTTCGCAAAATGTTTTCAACAATTTTCTTGTCAGGCATATCTTTTCCATTACTTCTCATCTTATTTGAGACCATCATCACTCTTGCGAAATACTCAGTGATGGTTTCATTCCTCTTCATTGCTAAAACCTCAAACTCTCTTCTTAAAGAGTTAAGAAGAGATTTCTTCACCTTCAAATTTCCTCCAAATTTCCGCTTCATTGAGTCCCAAACGATCTTGGTTGTGCGACGATCCAAGATTTGTTAAAAAACAGTTCGATCAATTGCTTGAAACAGTTAATGCTTGACTTGGTGATCCTTGATTCTAGCATCGTCGAGTTATGCCTGTTGTGTTTCAATTAGTCTCGTCCCTTCTCTTGGCTCTTCAAAACCAATCTCCACCAAACTCCATAGACCTTTTGCCCTAAGCAGATTTTCCATCAATTCACTCCAGTGGTCATAGTGACCATCAAAGTGAGGGATCTTTGTGAGAGTCTTGTCCTCGCTCATTCTCTTTTTATTTTTTTCCGATCACTCAAAGATTGCTACTTCTTTTCTACGAACCTAGTGGGGGCTCTGATACCAATTGAAAGGTTATACAACAGAAACACCAACAATTGGAATTTTAAGTGATCATTTTATTGAGGTTGCTCTTGGCTTAATATAGCCGTTCACTTAACAAAACAGAGAAATACTAGGCCAACAATAATACTAAGTAGTTAAGATAAAGATAAAATCAGAAATATCTAACTATCCTAGAAAATAGGACTTCATGCAACAGTCCTTGACTAAATCAAAGGCAACAGTCCTTAACCAACTCAAGTTTTCAACACCTTTAAACTCTTTTTATACCTCATTTTTTTGTATCCATGTAAAATCATATATTCTTTTAAATATCATGTATAATAATAGTTATGACCTTCACTACTCCTTATTTTTATTATAATAATTCTTCATATTCTTTTAAAAAATTACAATTTATTTGACTAATTCTTATGTTTATTTATATTTTAATTTAATTTCCTTACTATTGAATTACATATTTTTAACTGTATATTCTTTTAGCTACTTGAAAATTTATATTTTATATATCAATTAAAATGAGAGATAAAACGAAATGCTATGGTACTGAATACAAGCTTTCCGTGCAGTTTTCTCTGAAATTAGTTTATATTGGTATTCTTTTTAGCTAGATCTTTTGTGTAATTTTTATTTTTTTTATCTTCTTTTCATCTCATGTACGCTAATTTCGGGAAGAATTCTACTGTTAGTTCACATAAATTTTGAAGGAAATAGTAACATGAAAGATGATTTTAAAATGAAGATAACTTTAGTATTTTACAATTTAAGAATGATACGTGTTTAAATGAAGTAACATAAATAATAAATCATTTTGTACTTTAACAAATTTAGATGAAAATTTTATTCTTAAATACATTTGGTACAATTATGGAAATGCACACACAAAAATATTTAAGCTAAATAAGACAAAAGTTTTATTTTTAAGAATAAATAACTACTGCTTGAAAAGAAAATATATATATAAAAAAATTAAATAAATTGAAAGGTATTTTCGTAAACAAACAACTTATTCTTAGAATTTATGTAATGCATATTGTATTGAAAGCAACCAACCAAACGGTCAATAAGAAATAATCTCAGCATAACTTATCTTAGCATAATTTATTCCATAATAACTAATCTCATCATAACTTATATTCAAACCAAATGACCCCTTAGTATTTCTTAAGAAAAAAATTTACTTTTGTGAAAAGTTCGCCTATTCCTTTTCACTGATTTCAAAAGGACGGGAAGGGGAGCAGACCATGTAAACCTTTTTCATCACTAAAAAATAAGTGTTAGCTTCTCTTCTCCAATTCGAAGGACTATTCTTCGAGTAGAAAATTTAAACCACAAATGGAAAGAAAGAAAGAAAAAAAAACAGAAAGGGAGAAATGTTTTTTTCACTGTGTGGAGCCCAGTTGTTTGTAACAGCTACCTTATAATTGTCAAAGTTGGTAAGGTATCTTTGTTTTCCTTATGGTGCCGTTAGCTTGAGTTTTACAGCAGACAAACAGAAAGGAAAAAGCAGAAAGTCATAACTCTCTTTGTATAACAAACACATAATAATAATAATAATAATAATAATAATAACATGCAAAATCCAACTCAGAATTGCCACTTTTGACCCTCTTTCACTCCATTCTCATGAACCCACCTCTTTTCCACTAGTAGACTTTTTTTCTTCTACTACTATGGCTTCTGTTTCTGACATTAAACAAGTACTTGAATTCTTGAAGAATAATGGCTTCTCAGAATCTGAATCAGCTCTTATGGAAGATATTATGGAGAAATCTGAATTGGCTTCTTTGGATTATGAAAGATTCTTATTCCCTGTCATTCCTCCACTTCCTCCTCTTAACCTCATTTCTAATAAGAACTCTGTTTCTTCTGACGAAGAATTTGTTAGCTTGCCTTCTTCTGCTACCGATTTCTGCTCCTCTGGTAACACTTTACCCAATTTAGAGTTTATTACTACAATTGATGTATTTATTCCTTATTTTCTACTAGTTATTGCTCTTGCCTAAGGATTTTAAGATTTTCTGCTACTCAATTCAACAACTGATCATATTCTGCTATGCTTCCCTTTTGTTTTTGTTTGTTGTGCATATTTTTTTTCTTTTTTTTTTTTAGGTTTATTGTGTTGTCTCTGGTGCAGAATTTACAAATCCATATGGAATTCGTACTACGGCTGCTCCAACTTCTCAATCATCATCTGATAGATTATCTCAATTTGGTACTGCAAGAGATTATCATGATTTTGATATGCAAAATGACCTCTTCTGGTATCGGGAGAAGGATGAAGATTTTCCCATGCCACCTTACTTTGGGAACTCAGATGGTGTGGGGGATCCTAGTGAGGACAAGTTTGTTATGTCCGAGAGACACAGTGCCGCCAATTGGGAGTGTATATCACCTATAGATGAAGGGTTGAAAGATTATTATCATTTGGATAAACAAAGGCATCTTGAAGGGAAAGGTGAATTTAGCTGTTCATCCCCACTTTGTGCTTGCTGCAAGGGGCCAAAAGGGATTTATGGTGAAGATATCGATACCAACTTAACTGGGACTAACTATTTTCAGTATGAACCAAATGGAGAGACGAAAACTAACTATTTCATTGAAACAAGTTGCAACACTGACTGGGTTGGAGATATCAAAGGTACCCGTGACCTTCAACCTAAGGCTATTGAGAAAGATTACCACTCATATGTGCATAGAGACTATGAACCAAAAGATGATAGACTGGAAGCTTTGGAAGGCAATGAACCCGATGAGGCAGCAGATGATGAGGGAGGTGCTACTTCAGATGAGCTTTTGATGTTTGAAGGAGAAAATGAGTTTGAAGTATTTAATCTGAGAATTCTACACAGGAAAAACAGGTTTGTTTTCATATCAATACCTCCAAAGCTCAAGTCCAATATCGTTGAGTGAGTGAGAACAAAATATGTGTATTTATATGGATTGAGCAATGTTTGATTATTCAAGTTGCATATCAAATCAAGATCTCATTCCATCATTTCCACTGGGCACTAAAGTTGTTCTAACATTTAATGGAAATATTGAGCTTATTTCTTGCCTGTTCATTTGTAGAAAACAGTTGTACTCATTTGTTATGCCATCCACAGGACTGGGTTTGAGGAGAGCAAGGACCTGCCTATTGTTCTAAATAGTATTATCGCTGGTAGATACTATGTAACAGAATACCTTGGTTCAGCTGCATTCAGCAAAGTCATTCAGGCTCATGATATGCACACTGGAGTAGACGTTTGCTTGAAGATAATAAAGAATGACAAGGACTTCTTTGATCAGAGTTTGGATGAGATTAAGCTTCTCAAGTTTGTGAACAAGAATGATCCTTGTGATGAGCACCACATACTGCGCTTATATGATTACTTCTACCATCAGGTATGCTTGAGAAAACGTATGTTCTTCCGAGTCCTTTGATTTGAATCGAAGCTTATAAAGAACTAAAAATCAATCCTCCAACCTCTAAATGAACAAGACAAGAAGCATTCAGAAGTTACTATTTTTCTGTTTTTGATATAAGGGAGATGTGCATTGAAAGGACAACTATAAAGTTATCGACCAATCTAAACATCTAGTAGAGATTTTGGTGGAAGATTTACGGGCATAATTGTCTCTAGAGATCTCTTGCCATCATGGAATTTATGTTGTTTGTACTAATAGCCATCTCAAAATTTCAACTCAAACTCACTGGCTACAATATGATAGTTAATGATTGTCCTTATTCTTTTAAGTATAATGTCTGTTTGGTGTTTAGCTTGGACCTCCTCGGGTACTTGCTGGTATGTAAAGTATCCTCTAGAACTCAATCCATGTAATCTTCTCATGCTATCCTCTAAAGGTCATAAGTGTTAATTACTGGAGATTGAAAGTTTAATGTGATTAAAGGTATTATCAATGTGTGCGTGTGTTATAAGGCTAAAACTGCAAACACTGGTAGAATATAAACACTGAACTTTTGATTTAATCAAGATTGGATATATGATGGCTGAATTTGCAAGATATAAACTTAGCAAGGGCATTGGTCCCGTTCCCACAATACATGGGAGAAGACTTGAAGATCAAACATTGTACTTGGTTGAGCCCTGATCCTGGTACGGGGTACCACTATGGTTCAATCAAGAATAATATAACTCCAAACACAATAAGTTCCAACTTTTAGTGGGACTTTGAAATAATTTGATATTTTTTTAATTGAAATGATAAGTTCCTGCATTAACTAGAAAACAGTTACATTTTTTACACCACAACTGGTCTGTTCTTCTGCACTTCTCCAGAGATTGTGTCTCACTTTATTACCTTCATTCATCAATTAACTATGCTTCAACCCCAAGTCAGTTGCATGAATAATGAATCCTCTATATGCTTTCCACTCTTTTTAGGTCGTGTTCATTCTTATACTAACTGATTTGACTTTTAAGATGAACTAGGTGTTCTCTTATATCATACTTATCCTTAACTAGTTTAATCCGAACTAGTTAAGTCTGTATCGTGCTTATGAATCCTCTGCTTCCACTAATAAATGTACATTGGTCCAAACATCTTGGGTCTTTTAGAATCAACTTCCCTTCACGTGATTTTAGGCTGATCTCGTTTATTTTATCATCTTCAATCATCATATTTCACACCTTCTTCCAGTGCAACATCTGAAGGTCTACGTGGTCATGGGCTATGCCAGACCACTTCACACAACGTTCTTTATTTTTATCCCTTGTGTTATTGCACTCTCTATTAGAATGCACTCTCTATTAGAAATGGATCATTTCTAGGCTTGTCCAATTATGCATGACCGCATATCCATCTCTAATATTCACATTTTCTACTACAGTCATTTTGTGTGGGTATGTTGGGACTCAGAATCGTAACGTTCTCAGTCATATAGCATTGTTCTTTTATTTATAACCTTAAGACAAAAATGTTGAAACGCCAAAGATAGTTTGCAATACCAGTTTCTTGAATCACATCTAGCTTATACATCATTCGTATCTTATCAATTATTACTTAATCTCTTGTAGTGTTTTTGGTTTTGGAACTTCTGTTGTTGCTCAAGTCTGGCAGTTAAAAGATATTGATTGGAATCTGAAGCTCCATATCTATTAACTGTACTCTTTTATTTGTTTTTATAACATGCAGGAACACCTCTTTATTGTTTGTGAACTTCTCCATGCAAATTTATATGAATTTCAGAAATACAACCGAGAATCTGATCTAGAGCCTTATTTTACAATGAGCAGGCTGCAGGTCTGTTTGTTCTAGTAAATTAAAATTGGCAGCGAAACCAAAAAATATAATTGTGTTGGTTATTTGTTCCTTAACAGACCATAACTCAACAGTGCTTGGAGGCACTAGTGTTTTTGCATAATTTGGGAATCATCCACTGTGATCTGAAGCCTGAAAATATTCTCATCAAAAGTTATCGAAGATGTGAGATAAAAGTTATTGATCTTGGAAGCAGTTGCTTTCAGTCAGACAGCTTGTCCTTGTATGTACAGTCTCGTTCCTATAGAGCTCCTGAAGTCATCTTAGGCCTCCCTTATGACGCAAAAATTGATCTTTGGTCTCTTGGCTGCATCTTGGGAGAGCTGTGCTCCGGAGAGGTATGCTCCTACTTTTCCTTGATTTTTGTACATCCATTTGTATGATTCTTTTTCATTATTTCTGTAACCTTCCCTTTTTATTTTATTTACTTTATTGCTTGGTATGTTTCAAATTGCCATGCAAACACTCTAAACATTCGTATTGTTTGGTAGGTGCTATTTCCAAATGAAGCAGTTGTTATGTTGCTTGCACGTGTGATCGGAATGCTTGGTCCTGTAGACATGGACATGTTAGAAAGGGGGCAAGAGACACAAAAATATTTCACAAAGGATTATGACCTTTATCATATAAATGAGGTTTGCCCCTCTTACTTCATCCTTTTAATTCTTTCAAGACTGTATTATTAACAGATTTAGCAATTTTTGTGCTGGTATTCACGTGAATGTTTAGCCTTTCCATGCTTTCATCTCTTATTATTCTCTTTGTTCCATTTTCTTTCTCTTAATTTTGTTTTATACCGTGACTTTCCCCATTTTCCACAAAGTAAAAATCCTTCCTGTTCATTGTTTGCAAACTTGAAGCTTTTTTTCCTTGTGATATACTGAAGCGACTCTTTATCCTTTACCTTACTAGAAAGTAACCTTAAGTCTTTTTGCTTAATTCTTGTAAATCATCAAAGCAATTTTCAACTTAGAGCAGTTAAACTAAGACGACAAGAGTTGTAGAAAGTACATGGATCATCCTGCCCGCTACCTTTTTGATGAACTGTGAGAACTGGTTTGCCCATTTAAATAAAAATGAAAACTTTTCTGCCTGCATGTGTTTCTTTTTTCGATTAAGATTATTGATAGAAAATTTGCTATATTTCTGGTGTGAGTCCTCGGAAGATCTTTAAGCCTCAGCTAAGCTAGAAACATCTCTGAACTTATTGGCCTTCATTAAAAAACACTAGATGTATCTATACACTCTAGCTAGCTAGATTTTTCCTTGACTACTGCTCTTATAAAATGATATTATTAGTTCTGAAAGTGAATGTGAGTATCCAATTTCAATTTACTTCACGCTAATCATGTTCATTTACTTGCAGTTGGAATACCCAAATCTTAAAGAACTACTAAAATCTATCTTCTAACTGAATACACTTGGTACATTAGCTACCTCAAGTAGTCACCTAATTTAGTAATAATAGTATAGAAACCACAACAGTTTGGGCGCTAATTACATCCTATCCCGAAAGTTTCCCAAATTACAATAATCCTGGATTTTTCGGAACTCGTGGATACATTGCTCCTTCACCCGATAGATAGCAAACTATATATAAGTTATGTATTAGATGCATAACTATAAATCAGATTCATACTGATTTTCGTTTGAAAAATTTGGGGTCATGTATCAACTATAACATTTGTACCAAATACATTGTACACAAACAAAGTTGTAATGTATCTGATAGAGGTGGAGTGATGTATTAGGATGTTAAGAGAGAGAAGAAAAAAGGGGATTTTTGTAATTAATTCAAATGGTAGATATTCTTAGAGATTATGTTTATCTTAAATCGTGTAATTAGGTATTTTTCCCTATTTTTAAACCATAGTGTAGCTACAGTTTGCAACTTGATAAAATATAGAATGATACAACTGTCCAACTTCTGATTTATGTTTGGAATTCTGTAATAGGATACTAGTCTATTGGAATACATCATCCCCGAGGAAACGTCATTGGAGCATCAGCTGTCAGTTTCTGATCCATTGTTCCTTGATTTTGTAAGAAAGTTGCTTGAGATAAATCCTCAAAAACGCCTTACGGCCAAAGAGGCCCTAGATCACCCTTGGCTTTCCCATTGGTACAAGTAGAATCCAAGTTAACTTGTTTTTGGTAATGTTTGTTCACTATTCATGGTATATCACCAGCTCGAAGCTGCTGTTCTCGGAGAACAAAGGTTTCTTGAAAGAGCAAAGGTTTGTTCTTTGTTGTGGATATTGATTCAATGGGTACATATTTGTCAAATTCTCTGTTGCATATACCAATTGCTGATTTTCATTACTGATGCTTTCTTGTAGATATTATAGGGAAAAACTCTTTTGTTTTGCCTTTGGAGGATAAGCCAGTCTAGTCTCCCAATGCAGTTTTGAGTCTTGTGAGATATGGATATACTCTTTATGTGTATTCATAATTTTTTGTTTTTTTGGGTAAATAATGAAAAGAATTCTATTGGTATATAACTATATATGTTGATAAAAACTGCTTCTCTGTGATTGATGTCTTTAAAGGCATAATACCATGTTATTATATATAAGAAATGTATTGTTATTTTTTATTTTTATAGTTATAGGCTATAGCCTATAGGGTCAATTCAAATATGTTGGCTTTCATAGATTGTCAAATCATAGGCGTGTAAAATGACCAGTTTTTTTTTTAAGGGAGTAAACTATTAATTCAAAATAAATATTATAGCTACCGTTTTATTTAATTCCAATTCGCATCAAACTTCTTGCCATTCGCCTTTCTCCCCTCTCTTTGAAATCTCGCTCGCCACTCTCCGTTCTCTCCCTCACCTCTCTCACTTTATACAAACAAATTGTTTGTATAAAGCGAGATAGACTGTATATACAAATGTAAATACATATCCCTCTGTCCTATACACTTATAATTATACAAATATAAATCTTTCCCTGCCCAGTTCTCTTTTGCATTTCTCTCTCTCGCTTTATACAAACACAAATTATACAAATATAATGTATAATGTTTGTTTGTCTAAAGCGAGAGGGAAATTTGATGCACAATACAAATGTGTTAACTCGATTCAATTGTATATTAACTCAATTCAATAGTATATGAATTTAAATTTTATGCAGATATACAAACAAAATTATTGATACATATAAATAGTAGTTATATATAATTATCTAACCGATATACATATACAATTCACCTCTCTCCACTCTATGCCCTCTCTCGCTCGCCTCTCTCCTAATATCTCTTGCCACTCTAGCCTAACACAAAGAACATATTATGATACAAACACAATTTTCATAGACACGGACGTTCGATTTATACAATATTTCGCCGTGATTTATACAAATCAGATGCTCCATAGCAAACATAATTTGGTCATGGAACACAAATAGTAAATCTGTAGCTATAGAACGTGTAACATCTCGCAATTTGAAATAGCTAGGAATAAGCTAAGAACTGGAAATAATCATTTTTGGAAATAATGAAAATCTAGAAATTTATTTAAGTTAGGAAAAGTTGAGTTTTAACCAACTTCAAACGGCTATAACTTCTAGCTCAGGTAGCTCAGGATGAGTTAGAGGTACTTCCAGATATGGTAGGAAAGATCTTTCCAACGCCGCTGAGTTTGTTCGATTTCGAGTTCGTATGAGTGAGTTATCCCCTTTGGAATTTGGGCTGTTGGAATTAGGAAATTCCAAATTCGGATTTTGGAAGGATAGTTTGGTCTTTTCCTTACCCAACTCAATTAATTCGTTTTTAGGAGTTTAACTGGGGTAAAGTCAGATTTTAGTCAGTTTTAGAATAGTGATTTTCACGCTAGGGCTTAGAGAAAGGAGAAAAGAGGAGAAAGGAGAAGAACGTTCAAGATTCGTTCAAGATTCGTCGAGATTAGCTTGTGGATTTTGTCGGGGGTGATCCCTACAAGGTATGTGAGATCACATAGCATTGGGTTAGTTCACCCAAGCACTAATCATGATTTATTTCAGTGAATTTAAGGTCTTGAAAGCTTAGAAATTGAGTTCTTGATGGGTTTGTTGAAGTTCTATTAAATTCTTGATTCGTTGAAATGGTTGAGGAGTTGTTTGATTCGAATCCGTGAATTTAGGTTTGATTTTGATTATAATCTGATGTACTTTGATGATATAATCGATTCTAAGTGTTTGGGGAAAGAACCCATGGAGTTTAGAGGGTTTAGAGCTAGAAAACGAAGAAGAAATTTCGTCGGACAAATCTGGGTAGCGTCGCGGAGCTAATCCCTAGTTTTGGAAAAAGTCAAGTTAAGAGAAGTTCATAAAGTTTTCCAAAAGTCTTTTGCAAAAGTTTTAACTTTGTTTTAAAACTTAAGTTTTGAGTTCAGTAAAGAGTAAAGTTGAAGTTCATTTCTTCAAAAGTATATGGGCTATGTATTCCCAAAGGGTTTAAAATGTTTTCGCATTTAAACAAGAAAGGAAACCTCGATTTCTAAGGAGCCTTCGGGCTAGTTTTCAAAAAAGAGTAATCGCTTTCTAAATGAAGCAAGAGAGGAAACTTTGATTTCCAAGATAGCCTTTGAGCTAAGTTTTTGAGCACTAATCTCAAATCACAGAAAGAAGTATGTTTTTAAACATAAGAGCTAATATTATATTTTTGGGAGTAGTATTGAGCACCGATATGGGGGAGAGTTCAGACAACTCACAGCCCCCATAAACCATGTAGCCACCATGGGTAGAAAAGGGTCATACTTTTTAGATGATTTCTTTAGTGGTTTTTGGCATAGACTAGTGGATCCACTTAGTGAGGTAGGTTCTATACCCCCAACAAGGCATAAGACGGTCCTTGGCAGCGTGAGGTAAAACGTTGTATCATCACTATAGCTCTTAAGTGATGATTGTCGGTTAGAGAAATTCCCACAACAGTATTTTGTATTTTTATATACAAACAGTGTTCATATTGTATCTTTGCATACATACATAGTTATTATTGTATTTCTAAATACATTGATTTGACATCATGTTTAAAACAACTTTTCCTTATATTGCACTTGTTTTTAAACTGTTTTATATTGAAATGAGTTCAATTATGTTGAGTTGAGTTGAACCAGGTAGGTTCTTCAGTTCCTTTCAGATTCTTTTCAAGCTTAAGTTGTGTTTAACATTCCAACTCGCATACTCGTACATTCAATGTACTGATGCCAGTTGGTCTGCATCCTCTTATGATGTAGATGAAAGTAACCAGGATCAGCATCCAGCGCATCGTTGATCCAATTGAGCTTCAGAGTTGTTGGTGAGCCTCCCTGCATTTCGGAGGATCCCCCTTTTTCATTACTTTATCATTTTAGTTCATTAGGATGTCGTGGTCCTGTCCCGACATCCATCTCAGTTGTTTTAGAGGCTTCATAGATAGTCAGTCATATGTGATCCCCCTTTTTCATTACTTTATCATTTTAGTTCATTACGATGTCGTGGTCCTGTCCCGACATCCATCTCAGTTGTTTTAGAGGCTTCATAGATAGTCAGTCAGATGTTAGTTCATTCATCATCATCTTGTTAGTGGCTTATGTTCAGATTTAAGTTGCCATTTTGGCTAAGTTAAAAGTTTATTTTTAAAACATTATGAGTTCAGTTTGAGACAGTTGAGTTATTTAGCATATGAATCCTTTTCTTTATGCTTAAAGTTTTCTGCTAAGTAAGTAAGCCATGCCAAGGGTTCGCTTGGGGCCAACAATGGTTCTCAAATGCCGGCCACGTCCAGGGTGTAGGCTCGGGGCGTGACAAACATGGTATCCGAGCATAGAGTTCAAGAGTACTAGGGAGTCTATGAAGTCGTGTTTGTAGAGTCCTAGTTATGGTGTGAAGTGCGCCACATCTATAATTAAGAGGCTGTAACATTTAGGAAATTCCTTCACTTCTTTCATACTCATTTTGTGCGTTAGAGTTTTATCTCTAAAAAGTTTCCTTCTAATTCGTGCTTGCGCGTAACCGATTGTGAGTTGGACTATTTTGAGAGTGCTTTCATGGGGTGTTTCTTTCCCCGTGATCTAACAGAAGCAAAGAGATGGTTGACGACATGAGGAGCATGCTGATTTTATTCGTTGTTGGGTTGACTCGTCTGTCAAGTAAGGAAAGTAAAGCAGCCGTGCTAATAGGTTACATGGGCATAGCAAGGCTGATGATCCATGTGAAACAAGTTGAGGAGGACTAGCTGAGGGATAAAGAAGAGTTTAATAACAAGAGAGCTAAGACATCAGGGAATGAGTTCGGGCAGCAGAAGAGTAATGCCAATCGATCATCTTTCCAACAGAATTAGAAGGGACCTGCTCCATCATCTGCTAGTGCACCTGCACCTGCACCTAAGAACAAATGTGAGTACAATAGTCAGAACTTCAGAGCTAAACATGTTTATTCGCAGGGTAGCATGACACAAGGGGGTAGTAAGCCTCCTGCATGCGCCAAGTGTGGTAGGAACCATTCAGGTACTTGTCGTGAGGGCTCCACTGGTTATTTCAAGTGTGGTCAGAATGGACATTTCATGCGAGAGTGTCCAAAGAACAGGCAGGGCAATGGTAATGTGGGCAATAGAGCCCAGTCTTCTTTAGTTGCTCCACCAAACAAAGCTGCAACTAGAGGGGCTACTTACGGTACTGGTGGAGGAATAAACCACTTATATGCTATCAATAGTTACCAAGAGCAAGAAGATTCGCCAGATATTGTCACTGGTATGATCCAAGTCTTTGACTTTACTGTTTATGCTTTGCTAGACCTAGGAGCGAGTTTATCTTTTGTAACTCCATATGTTGCTATGAATTTTGATGTTATTCCTGAGCAACTTAGTGAACCATTCAGTGTTTCTACACCTGTTGGTGAGTCTATTCTAACAGAGAAAGTCTATCTTGATTGTCCCATTTTCGTCTATCACAAGAGTACCATGGTTGATTTAGTTGAGTTAGACATGGTAAATTTTGATGTCATTCTATGTATGGACTGCCTTCATGTCTGTTATGCATCAATAGATTGTAGAACTCAAGTAGTCAAGTCCCAGTTTCTAGTGAACCAGTTATAGAGTTGAAGAGCAGTTCAGCAGTGCCTAAGGGTCATTTTATTTCGTATCTTAAGGCGAGAGAGTTAGTTTCCAAGGGGTGTGTCTATCACTTAGTCCTAATTAATGACTCTAGTGTTGAGATACCTCTTATTCAGTCAGTTTCAGCAGAAAGAGAGTTTCCAGAAGTCTTTCCTGATGATCTTCCCGGAGTCCCTCCTGAGAGAGAGATAGACTTCGATATAGATGTTCTTCCAGATACTCGTCCTATATCTATTCCGCAATACAGAATGGCACCAGCAGAGTTGAAAGATCTCCTAGATAAGAGTTTCATTCGACCAAGTATCACACATTGGCCACATCTAGGGTGTATGCTCGGGGCGTGACAAACTTGGTATCAAAGCACAGAGTTTAAGAGTCCTAGCGAGTCTATGAAGCCGTGTCTGTAGAGTCCTTGTTATCGGTGTGAAGCGCGCCTTATTTATAATTAAGAGGCTACTACATTTAAGAACTTCTTTCACTTCTTTCATACTCGTTTCGTGCGTTAGAGTTTTATCTCTAAAAAGTTTCTTTCTAACTTGTGCTTGTGCGTAACCGATTGTGAGTTGGAATGTTTTGAGAGTGCTTTCATGGGGCGTTTCTTTCCCCGTGATCTAAGGGAAACAAGGAGATGGTTGACGACATGATAAGCAGGATGATTTTATTCGTTGTTGCGTTGACTCGTCTGTCTAGTAAGGAAAGTAAGGCAGCCATGCTAATAGGTTACATGGGCATAGCTAGGTTGATGATCCATGTGCACCAAGTTGAGGAGGACTAGCTGAGGGATAAAGAAGAGTTTAAGAACAAGAGAGCTAAGACATCAGGGAATTAGTCCAGGCAGCAGAAGAGTAATGCCAACCGATCATCTTTCCAACAGAAACAGAAGGGACCTGCTCTATCATCTACTAGTGCACCTGCACCTAAGAACAAATGTGAGTACAATAGTCAGAACTTCAGAGCTAAACATGTTTATTCGCAGGGTAGCATGACACAAGGGGGTAGTACGCCTCCTGCATGCGCCAAGTGTGGTAGGAACCATTCAGGTACTCTTCGTGAGGGCTCCACTGGTTGTTTTAAGTGTGGTCAGAATAGACATTTTATGCGAGAGTTTCCAAAGAACAAGCAGAGTAATGGTAATGGGGGCAATAGAGCCTAGTCTTCTTCAGTTGCTCCACCAGGCAGAGCTGCAACTAGAGGGGCTACTTCCGGTACTAGCGGAGGAACAAACCGCTTATATGCTATCAATAATCGTCAAGAGCAAGAGGATTTGCTAGATGTTGTCACTGGTATGATCCAAGTCTTTGACGTTACTGTTTATGCTTTGCTAGACCCAAGAGGGAGTTTATCTTTTGTAACTCCATATGTTGCTATGAATTTTGATGTTATTCCTGAATAACTTAGTGAACCATTCAGTGTTTCTACACCTATTGGTGAGTCTATTCTAGCAGAGAGAGTCTATCGTGATTGTCCCATTTCCATCTATCACAAGAGTACCATAGCTAATTTAGTTGATTTAGACATGGTAGATTTTGATGTCATTCTATGTATGGACTGCCTTCATGTCTGTTATGCATCAATAAATTGTAGAACTCGAGTAGTCAAGTTCCAGTGAACCAGTTATAGAGTTGAAGAACAGTTGAACAGTGCCTAAAAGTCATTTTATTTCGTACCTTAAGGCGAGAGAGTTAGTTTCCAAGGGGTGTGTCTATCACTTAGTCCTAATTAATGACTCTAGTGTTGAGATATCTCCTATTCAATCAGTTTCAGCAGAAAGAGAGTTTCCAGAAGTCTTTCCTGATGATCTTCCCGGAGTCCCTTCTGAGAGAGAGATAGACTTTGATATAGATGTTCTTCCAGATACTCGTCCTATATCTATTCCGCCATACAGAATGGCACCAGCAGAGTTGAAAGATCTCCTAGATAAGAGTTTCATTCGACCAAGTATCACACATTGGGGGCGCTCCGGTCCCATTTGTGAAAAAGAAAGATGGTTCCCTTATGATGTGTATAGATTACCGTTAGTTGAACAAGGTTACCATCAAGAATAAATATCTTTTTCCGAGGATTAATGATCTTTTCAATCAAATTTAGGGTGCTTCTTGTTTTTCTAAGATAGACCTCAGATCTGGCTACCATCATATAAGATTAAGGGAATGTGACATTCCAAAGACAACATTCAGGACCCGTTATGGTCATTATGTGTTCCTAGTTAAGTCCTTTGGTTTGATTAATGCGCTTGCAACGTTCATGGACCTTATGAATAGAGTATTCAAACCTTATTTAGATATGTTTGCTATCGTCTTTATTGATGACATACTAATCTATTCAAGGAGAGAAGAAGATCATGCTAGCCATCTCAAAATAGTTCTTCAGACTTTGAAAGATAAGGAGTTGTATACTAAGTTCTCTAAATGTGAGTTTTGGCTTGAGTTTGTGGCATTCTTGGGTCACATAGTTTCTGGTGATGGAATTAGAGTTGATACCCAAAAGATAGAGGTAGTGCAAAGTTGGCCTAGACCCACATCTCCAACTGATATTATGAGTTTCTTGGGCTTGGCTGGCTATTATAGAAGGTTTGTAGAGGGGTTCTCATCTATTTCATGCCCTTTGACCAAATTGACTCAGAAGACAGTGAAGTTTCAATGGTCTGAAGCTTGTGAGAAAAACATTCAAGAATTGAAAAAGAGGTTGACTATTGCCCCAATTTTGACCTTACCATAAGGTACTCAAGGTTTTGTGGTGTATTGTGATGCATCTAAAGTTGGTTTGGGTTGTGTGTTAATGTAGAATGGCAAAGTTATAGCTTATGCCTCGAGACAGTTGAAAGTTCATGAGAAGAATTACCCAACCCATGATCTAGAGTTGGCCACCATAGTATTTGCTTTGAAAATATGGCATCATTATCTTTATGGTGTTCATGTGGATGTGTTCACCGATCACAAGAGTCTTCAGTATGTGTTTACTCAGAAAGATCTTAATCTGAGACAGAGGAGGTGGTTATAATTACTCAAGAATTATGACATGGGTATTCTTTTTCACCCAGGTAAGGCTAATGTTGTTGTTGATGCCTTGAGCAAGTTATATATGGGAGTACCGCCCATTTAGAGGAAGATAAGAAAGAGTTAGCAAAGAGGTGCA
The DNA here is from genome assembly GCA_036250505.1 of Solanum acaule. Taxonomy (NCBI): domain Eukaryota; kingdom Viridiplantae; phylum Streptophyta; class Magnoliopsida; order Solanales; family Solanaceae; genus Solanum; species Solanum acaule. Next base: position 12,451 of record JAJOOR010007530.1, on the reverse strand, counting down.
TAGACTTGCACGACTAGGAGTTCGACTAATGGATTCCATAGAAGGAAGAGTGGTGGTGATGAATGGGGTTGAATAATCATTAGTGTCAGAAGTTAAAGAGAAGCAAGACCAAGATCCTTTGTTGCTTGAATTAAAGGCAAAGGTTCATAATAAAAAAGTATTGGCTTTTGGAACAAGGAGGAAATAGTGTTTGAGGTATCAAGGTAGATTGTATGATTGATTTCAAGGGTAATTGGGATGATCATCTATCTCTCATTGAGTTTTCTTACAACAATAGTTACCACTCTAGCATCCAAATGGCTCCTTACGAAGCTCCATATGGGGGGAAGATGCAGATCTCATATTGGATGGTTTGAAGTTGGTGAAGCTGGGTTAATAGGACCGGACTTAGTTCGTCAAGTTATGGAGAAAGTAGAAGTTATTCAAGAGAGATTGAAAATAGCCCAGAGGCGTCAGAAATCCTACACTGATGGTAAGAGGAGAGAGTTAGAGTTTTAAGTAGATGATTGAGGTTACTTGAAAGTTTCACCCATGAAGGGTAATATGAGGTTTGGTAAGAAGGAGAAGCTTAGTCCCAGTTATATTGGCCTTTACAGAATATCGAAAAGGGTAGGTAATGTAGCTTATGAGTTGGAGCTACCACAAGAGTTAGCCGCGGTTCATCCAGTGTTTCATATATCCATATTGAAGAAATGCATGGGTGATCTTTCATTGATCATACCAACTGAAAATATTGAGATTAAGGATAGCTTATCTTATGAGTAGATTCCTGTTCAAATTCTAGATCGTCAAGTTTGCAAGTTGAGGACAAAAGAGGTAGCATCAGTCAAAGTCTTTTGGAGGAACCAATTTATTGAGGAAGCTACTTAGGAAGCTGAGGAGGATATGAAGAAGAGATATCCACATCTCTTTGAATCCGGAGAAAGTGCAGACCAAGGTACTAATTCTCTTTTTAGTACTCTTTAAATTATGAATGAGTATGTTGTTTGTTTGCATTTGCTTGTTGGGTGTTTGAACCTGATGTTACCACCCTTAGCCTAGTAAGAAATAATCTCATTCGAGGACGAATGTTCCCAAGGGGGAGATATTGTAACATCTCGCAATTTGAAATAGCTAGGAAGAAGCTAAGAACTGGAAATAATCATTTTTGGAAATAATGAAACTCTGGAAATTTGTTCAAGTTAGGAAAAGTTGAGTTTTGGCCAACTTCAAATGGCCATAACTTCTATCTTAGGATGATTAAGAGGTAGTTCCAGATATGGTAGGAAAGATCTTGGAATGATCTTTCCAACACCGCTGAGTTTGTGCGATTCCGAGTTCATATGAGTGAGATATGCCCTTCGAAAGTTGGGCTGTTGGAAATAGGAAAGTCCAAATCCGGATTTTGGAAGGGTAGTTTGGTCTTTTCCTTACCCAACTCAATTAATTGGGGTAAAGTAAGATTTTAGTTAGTTTTAGAAAAATGATTTTCATGCTAGGGCTTGGAGAAAGGACAAAAAGATGAGAAAGGAGAAAAACGTTCAAGATTCGTCGAGATTAGCTTGTGGATTTCGTCGGGAGTGATCCCTACAAGGTATGTGAGATCACATAGCCTTGGGTTAGTTCACCCACGCACCAATCATGATTTATTTCAGCGAATTTAATTTATTGAAAGCTTAGAATTTTGAGTTCTTGATGGGTTTGTTGAAGTTCTATTAAATTCTTGATTCGTTGAAATGGTTAAGGGGTTGTTTGATTCGAATCCGAGAATTTAGGTTTGATTTTGATTAGAATCTGATGTACTTTGAATATATAATCGATTCTAAGTGTTTGGGGAAAGAACCCATGGAGTTTAGAGGGTTACAAGCTGGAAAACGAAGAGGAAATTTTGTCGTACAAATCTGGATAGTGATGGTGCGTCACAGAGCTAGTCCCCTGTTTTGGGAAAATTTGTTTCGCGTCGCAAAGCGATCACGGACCATTCTGCCTTAAAAGTTATTTTTGAAACCAAAATTTAAATACTTCTCTGCATCGCGGACCCACCCTCAGATATTGATTTTTGGTATTTTCTCATGTTTAACTATCTAAATTCGTTCCTAAACATCATGAGATCTTTCCTATCACAAATCACGATCCTTGAATCCATAAATTAAATTCAAGGAAAGTTAAGAGTTAAGTCAAGAGTCAAGTTAAGAGAAGTGCATAAAGTTTTCCAAAAGTCTTTTACAAACGTTTTAACTTTGTTTTAAGACTTAAGTTTTGAGTTCAGTAAAGAGTAAAGTTGAAGTTCATTTCTTCAAAAGTATATGGGGGCTATGTATTCCCAAAGGGTTTAAAATGTTTTCGCATTTAAACAAGAAAGGAAACCTCGATTTCCAAGGAGCCTTCGGGTTAGTTTTCAAAAATGAGTAATCGCTTTCTAAATGAAGCATGAGAGGAAACTTTGATTTCCAAGATAGCATTTGAGCTAAGTTTTTGAGCACTAATCTCAAATCACAGAAAGAAGTATGTTTTTAAACATAAGAGCTAATATTATATTTTTGGGAGTAGTATTGAGCACCGATATGGGGGAGAGTTCAGACAACTCACAGCCCCCATAAACCATGTAGCCACCATGGGTAGAAAAGGGTCATACTTTTTAGATGATTCCTTTTGTGCTTTTTAGCATAGACTAGTGGATCCACTTAGTGAGTTAGGTTCTCTACCCCCGGCAAGGTATAAGACAGTCCTTGGCAGCGTGAGGTAAAACGATGTATCATCACTATAGCTCTTAAGTGATGGTTGTCGGTTAGAGAAACTCCCACAACAGTATTTTGTATTTTGATATACAAACAGAGTTCATATTGTATCTTTGCATACATACAGAGTTATTATTGTATTTCTAAATACACTGAGTTGACATCATGTTTTAAACAGCTTTTCCTTATATTGCACTTGTTTTTAAACTGTTTTATATTGAAATGAGTTCAGTTATGTTGAGTTGAGTTGAACCAGGTAAGTTCTTCAGTTCCTTTTAGATTCTTTTCAAGCTTGAGTTGTGTTTAGTATTCCAACTCGCATACTCGTACATTCAATGTATTGATTCCAGTTGGCCTGCATCCTCTTATGATGCAGACGCAGGTAATCAGGATCAGCATTCAGCGCATCGTTGATCCAGCTAAGATTTAGAGATGTTGGTGAGCCTCCTTGCATTCCGGAGGATCCCCTTTTTTCATTACTTTTTCATTTTAGTTCATTAGGATGTTGTGGGCCTGTCCCGACATCCATCTCAGTTGTTTTAGAGGCTTCATAGATAGTCAGTCAAATGTTAGTTCATTCGTCATCATCTTGTTATTGGCTTATGTTCAAATTTGAGTTGCCATTTTGGCTAAGTTAAATGTTTATTTTTAAAACATTATGAGTTCAGTTTGAGAAAGTTGAGTTATTTAGCATATGAATCCTTTTCTTAATGCTTAAAGTTTTTCGCTGAGTAAGTAAGTCAGACAAAGGGTTCGCTTGGAGCAAGCAATGGTTCTTGAGTGCTGGCCACGTTCAGGGTGTAGGCTCGGGGCGTGACAGAGCGCTAATATGATTTTTATCTTTGTTATTCCTAAAATTTGCTCTTTTTATGCCTTCAAATAACAGGTCATCTTTGAGAGTGAGCAACCTAAAATAACTAATATAATTTTATTTTTACAAGTATTTTATTATAAAATATATTTTCTTATTTTTGCTTATTAACTTAACTTTTTTTCCTTATTATTTTTTCTCTTTCTTTCTTCTTCAAAAATTCATTGTCATCTCCATTGAAGCTTTTCACTTTCAATGTCACCATTTTTACCACAACTTGACCTTCCGTTTCCTTTTACTATTATTAGTTTTACTCTCTTCAATTTTAAAACTTTATCTAAATATTTTCTTACATTTCGAACAATTTAATAAAACCATTAGATTTCAAGATGATTAGAAGGTATCCTATAATTTTTTTATCTGATTTCAATCAAGTTCTTTCAATTTTTGGGAAATTCACTGATTCTTTTAAAATTATCATTTCTAATTTTGAAGTTATATAAAAAAAAGATAAATTAATTGATGATACCTTCAAAATTTTATATTTTCTTAGAAAAATAATTAATTTTATTATCAATAATTCAATAAAGTCTAGAAAATAGTATGTGTTTTTTTTATATAAAAAAATCATTGAAAGAAAGGGATTTGACCGGAGAAGAAGAAGAAAAAGAAAAGAAAAAAAAAGGGGAAGGGGTTCAACTTGACGAGGGGGTGGAAGATGAAGTGAAATTTAAGATGAAATCAAAATTAAAATAAGTCAAAAAGTAAGAGAGAGAAATAACGAAAAAACTTAAAATGGAAAAAATATTATATTTTTAATTAAATTAACAAGTTTCATGTAATGATTGATGTGTGATAACACTTGCTTCAAAAAATCTGGGCTTGATTGAAAAATGATGTAATAATATCAATTCAAAATTGTTTAGGGGTAATAGAATCCCCACATAATTAAAGTATCTTTTAAAATTTTGAGACAATTTTAGGTTTCACTTTGTCTTTTCTCGCAAAATAACAACATATAAACAAAAGGCCAAGGAAATAGTGGTGTGGATTTAATCTTGGAAGAAACGCGTGGGATACTTGAACGTATTAATCAACGTATATGCTAATGTTGACTATGTTCCTGTTGGATCAACAATATTGTATGTTAAGTAATGGCCCACTACTAAGAATTAGATGAAAAATACAAGTTGTTGGGATGTGCAGACAATTGTGTAAGGAATGAAATTGTAATTAACTCGATTTACTCTAGTGTTTAAATGCGTTAATGAATAATAAAATTTGGTAGCCTAACATGGAGTTTGATTGCCCCAAGTCTAGCAATAGTAGTATGATAATGTTTAAACCGGAAATTCAATAATAGTATTGTCATTAATTCAAGATAACAAAGTTGATATTGTAAGAACTTGCAGAAGTAAAAAGAAATTCTCTTTTACAAAGTAAATGGGTTAACTTATAAGGTGACGTATCTGTAAAAAGTAATATAACACTGTGAGAATAACTATTAGGATGGCCATTCTTGTGGAAATTGTGTGAACTTACTATAGATTCAATCTAACAACACAACAATTATTTAGTTTCCATATTATAAAGTACATGTTGAATATAATATGGAATTATTCCTTTGCCGTTCAAGAGAGACTACATCTACTTTTAACAAGGAAACTATGATGAGTATGGACTCTTATGAGCTAATGTTTCTAATGATAATTAAATCAATTGTGGCTAGATCGATCAAGACATATAATAGACCAAAAGCAAAATCGATTGATAATTATCATATGATTCTTGATAGAGAACTAGTGGTAGGACAAACTTAGAGTTTAAGAACTTAGTCTACATGTTGATTAACATGTTAATGTTGCAAGTTAGAATAAAGAATAAGTCATCGGATATATATATATATATATATATATATATATATCTATTCTCGTAACGATTAAATGGAAGACACTAAGAATGAAGACATAGTTTGACAGACTTTTGAAAATTAAAGATGTCTTAAACGATGTTTGATTTACATGTTGTTTAACCTGTTTGTATTGCAATTTAAAATAAGAAATAAGTTAGGTAAAATTCAAAATGATCGAATGGAAACCACTCAAAATGAGGACCAAGTAAGACAAACTTGGGTAAATTAGAGAGGACTCAACATGTTCTCTCAAGCATATACCCAAAGACATCAAAAAAATATGTTCTCTAAAGCATATACCCAAAGACATCAAAAAATCAAAATAATAGTACTCCAAAGTAGAGAACAATTTTTTTTTTAACTACTACATTACAAATTTCAATAAGATGTGACGTAAAGGGTAATTTACCTAGTCGCTAACTATTAAGAAGAAAAGCATTATTATATTACTACTACTTAATTATAATTCGCACTACAACATGTAGCGTCAAGGGCCACTCTCTTCACCGGCGCGTGAGGATTCCCATGCTTCGTTTCTTTTTCTCTGGCTAATCTATCTTCTTCTATCAACATTTCAATTTCAATTCAATGACTATGACTTGTTTGTCGAGGCACCACCTTGACAGCTACACCTCCACCCAGACTCCAATTTGCGACTGAAGAAGACCCACGATTACCAACACAGAATTTGCACGTTAGCAGCCTGTGAATCTCCTTTCCTTACCGGTGAACCTATGGCGGAGCTGGCTCAGGCCGCCGATGTTTACGCTCCGAGGACTCTACCTGCGTGGAGGTCGCTGCTTAACTGGCTTCTTTTCTTCATTCAGATCTTTGTTCAGATCGTTAGAGGAACGCCTTCTCTCAGTCAGGTACTTTCCTATGTCGGCTTGCGTAATACCTCTTTCCTTTCTTCTACGCCGCAGTTCAAGCCGCTGCCTATTGTTGAGCTGCCGGAGTCTCAGGAGCCGCCGCACCAGCCATCTCTTACTGTTTCCACCTTGCAAATCGCCGCTGGAAGAGTTCCAGATGCTAACGGAGAGCAAAGACTCACGGTAAGCAACCTTCTTATACAAATATTTTAAAGCTTATTCTTGAGCAGCATGAGTTTGAAAGAATATATTGAGCAACACTAAATGAAAACTACTAAGACTCATCACGTAAATATTCTGGCACTGCTATTCTAGAGCTGCAAACTCTATTTCAGTTTGCACATCTTAGCTAATAATCGGTTCTTGGGTGCATGAATAGGTTATTAGTACGTATTCCACTTGGTTAGGAGTTTCACCGTAGGTCATCTCCTGTGACTTTTTTCTTGCTTAATTAGTGTTGCAATAACCTGACAGAGGCGTATGCAGGAGGGGGTCACCGGGTTCATGTGAACCCATGCTCCCCTCCTGAAATCATATATAGTAGTGTTATATTTTTAAATATTTTGTTAAATATAGATGTGTGAACCCAATCGAAGTATCATATAATGGAATGATGATTTGGTGCACCTCTTAGTGACATTAGAAATTTGAATTTTATATCTATCTTGTACTATTTTTCTTTTTAAAATTAGGTAATACCTCTCTAAGTGGTTATTGGTAGCATTTTTGGCGTTATAATTAATTAATCATTTCAATTTTGGACCTATAGATTTAAAATTTTAACTGTTTTCAACGATACGAAACTAAGTGTCAAACCAATTAATTAGATTCAGCTTTTCACAATAGTGCACTGTGCACCCATCATTCTAAAATCCTGGATACGCCTCTGAATAACCATAAGTACCAAAGGAAACAGTAGATGAAAAAACAAGAAAGGGAAGTTGCTTAATGACTCAATGTGAAAGAGCAATGCATGGACATAAACAGTTAATTTTAATTCCCAAATCTAGTTAACACTGCAACCAAATCTAGTTCACATTAAATTATGTCCACTGTTCACTGAAGAAACCAAACTTTGAGCAGAGGGTCTTATCGGAAACAACCTCTCTACCCCACAAAGATAGGGATAGGTCTAAGTACATCCTACCCTCCTCAAGTGGGGTCTTACACTAGTTATGTTGTTGTTGTGACATGCATGGGCATGCTTTTCCCCAACTTATTTCCTAGGAGGTGATGTGTAGAATTATTTTCCTTTTTGGTATTGTAGAGGATCTCTAATTCTGCTTCAAAATATTACCATTACTTCCATGTATGTATGTCAATGGAACATATTGGATGTGGTACTCCTTCTCCATCGGTAGAGGAGCCATATGAGTCCGAAGCAAGCTAAGTGACAATAGCAAAGGTGGTTTAGTAATGTAATTGTTACAGACTAGCTGGAAGGGAAGATCACACATGCCATTGCATAAGAGGCTGTTTGGATTGGCTTATTTCAAGTAGCTTTTAACTTCTAAGGTCTTTTTTTAATTTTTTTTTGAGGCATTTGTGAATGACAAAAAGTGTTTTTAGGCACTTTTTTAGGCTGAAACAGTACAAGAATAAGCTAAAAACCAAAAGTTAGGTATTACCAACTTATGACTTTTAACTTTTAGCTTACAAGTTACTTCTAAAAAACCAATGAAATTACAACTAAATAAAGGGAAGGTAGTTCAAGAAGGGCAGTGAAGTATGAAAAGGACAAGAAAGTATGAAAGATGAAATTGATGAAATACTGGGCGAGTGCAGTGTGTATAAGTACTGATATGTTGGAATATACAGTCAACCCTCTTTATAGTTGTCATTCCTTATAACGGCATTTTAATATGACGGCTTGATTTTCTCAAAACTATTTTTTGATGTTATATTTTAATTCTCTATAACAACATTCGAACTACAAGAGGAAGGACATTCATTATAGCAGTATACTCTTTGTCTAATTACCGCTCTATAACAGTCATACTCAAATATTTTGTAATAAATATATTATGTATAAAATACAAGATTAAAATATTTGTGATAATCATCATTAATGTCATCCACATAGTAAATTTCCATCAGTTATGGTCATAACTTCACGAGGAAAGACTATTGCTGATTGCCTTTTTTCTTTTGAGAGAAAAAAGACCACAATTGATGTTTGCCTTTTTTACATTCATAATCTGTCTAATTTTGCATATTTTTGTAAACGTCAACTGCTAGTATACATATATAACAACACCTCACTATAGCAGCTATAAAATATTTAGACAAATGCTGCCACTATAAAAAGGTTTTGAGTGTACAGGGGAACATGTTCTGGTTTACAAGAAGTAGGAGTGGCTTGGTTTTCCTTGTTGCTTGTAGTCCTAGTTTTTTTCTTTTGGTTTCTTTTTTGATTCTATTTTTATATCTATTTTTTTGTTTTGTCTGTTGGAAGTTGGCATGCTCAGAAAGGTTTACTGCCGATAGTGCAACTATGGCATGCAAATCAGATTAATAGGACAAATGATATCAACATATGAATCGGTTAGCAAAGTTTTAGTTATGCAGTCCGACATGGCTGTGGTTGGGCTTTGCTACAGGCTCGGATATTGCAGGATCTGTTATATCTAATACTTTAATTAGTGTATGTATGTTGAAGAGGCCTCATATGGGATGGGAAAACCACCTCCATCCCCAGAGGCACCAAGTGAGGTGGAAGCGCACTAAACTACAATGACTTAGGTAGTCCAATAGTGTGTTTTAAACTATTGGACTAGCTACTGGACTACCTAAGTCATTGTAGGTAGTCCAATAGTGTGTTTTAAGCCCATCTTTAAAAGCTAATTGCCTCATGTTTTTGTATAGTTGGGTTTATTTATCCCCTCTAGATTCCCCTGATTCATTTCTGAACTTTGGCATCTCCCTGACTCTTAACTAATAATGTAAAGGAGAGCTGACCTTTTGCTACTAAGCTTTTGTAACTATTATGCATCTACTTGATGCCTGCAATAGAACTAATTACTTCATCAAAACAAAAACAAAAAAAGTGTGCTTAAGCCTTTAACATAGACAAACTGCGAATAGAAGATCAGACGTGACACTTGCTTGTGTAGGATATGTGTATAACGAACAATTAAAAATTCTTATGTATTAGGATGGAGGTATTTAATGGAAATTGCAACTTGATAATGGGAAGGAAGTAACATACCAAAGAAGAAGATAACCGATATGAAGGAAGAGGGAAATTATGATGGATGGGAGGACAGAAAAAGTGTGAAATATGGCATTGATGAAAAACAGGAACGAACAGAATCTTTATTAAATGTTAATATGTCAGAATATATATGTGAAATGAAAGGGGAAGTGCTATGATTTACAAGAAATAGCATATGCTGATTCTAGTTATTGCCGGTAGTTTATTGTTTCTTTTGATTTCTTTTTTTTTGTTTTAAACATGTATAGTTTCTTTTAGTTTCTTCTTTTTGTTCTTGTATCCTTTATTGTGATTATTTTCTTTTGTCTATTGGGAAGTTGGCTTGCTGGGTCTCAGAGTATTAAGAGAGCCATTGAAAACTGGAGCACATGGAAGGTTTATAAAGCTATCTGATATCTTGAGAATGATCCCTGGCAGCATTTTTATGGTGTTTGTGTATAGAAATGAACAGAAATTTTGTTGGTTTATCAACTTTGAATCATTTTATTAACTAAGTGATTGTCCTAGAATAACCAGTCTCTGACTCTATCTGTGAACCCCTCAGTATTTAGCCACCAATTTTCGAACTTGAAATACCTTTTATTTTTGTTCCAAGTCCCACTTTGTAGGGCTAATGGTACATGATCTGAAATAGTCCTTTGAAGTGGGATTACTTTCAAGTTGTTGAAGCTTTCATCCCATTCTTTTGAAAACAAGATTCTATCTAATTTGGAAGCTACTTCATGGTTGTCCCCTTTGTACCAGGTGAATTTTGGATTTTCCATTTGAAGATCAATGAAATCTGAAAATTCTCTCATCCCTATTGTTCTTCTAACACAACTCCTTTTTTCTGAGACAATTTTTTTTTTTAACTTTCTTTTGTACTACTTTTGCATCTTCTTGATGCCATCGATGAAGCTACTTCACCAAAATAAAAAAGAACAAGTCCTAAGGTGACTATTTGTGTCTTCTGTTCCCTTTTTATGTTGCCCATGTCCGAGAGTAGCTGTTAATTAAGAGAGACCCTGAGAATTGATGGAAGAGTTCTAAACTTTAGGAGTTGTTGGAGCTGAATGGTCCTGTCTATATGCTGATCTGCGACTTGTATGATGCTTAAATTGTGACTGATGCTACTTATCCAAAAGGAAAAATAATGTGACTGATGTTAATTCCATGGCTTGCTATATCATCTGAATATTTATGATGTGGCATTTCTGTTGTGACCAGTGTTGTTATAGAGGATTCATATAGCCAACTCCAATTATTTTGTTACAAAGGTGTAGTTGAATGATTGGCGTTTCTTTTGTGTCTTGTAGCTCTTCCTGTATGTTCTAGTCCTTTGTTAGTAGGACCTTTGTTAACCCTGATATTTCCCTGAAAAGTTAATACATTGTTAGCATAGCAGCTGTTTTGGTATCCTATGTTCTGCTTGCTGGGTCTTTTTTGATCAATGGTAGATTCAATGCGAATTGCAATTGCAGAGGGGGAAGAGTCTCCATGCTTTGTGGTGCTTTCAGTCTTGCATTTTGCTACTACATGCCCTCTTCCCGAAATACTTCCTTTTTTTTCAAATGAACCCCTCCGGTCAATGAAAATTTGAGAACTATAGATTCATTAGTACTGGTTTTAGGGGACTGCTAAGAGTTATGTGAAAAAAAGCATTGAGATAATATCTTTCATCCTTATCTCAGCTGCTGAAAACGGAGCTCCCTTGATCATCTGAAGAGATTTTTAGAATTGGCCAACTGAGGCCACAAGCTCTAATGTTTTATTTTTGTTGGGACCACCAGATTGAAGGAAACCTCATGCACGCTTTGGAATAGGGTTACCTCTTGGTTACTTAAACTTTATCAAAAAATAAAATAAAATAGGGTTACCTCTTGGTTCGAAGAATTAATACCCTTCATTTGATGGAATAAAGTTAAAGCTCAAAGACGTTCTAGAATCTGTAAGAGTATTATGATCAAATTTTACAGAAAGCTGACTACTAAGAGAGATTGGGGGACTTAGAGATGGGTTAATATAATCTTGGTGGGCTTTCAGATAAGCAGATAGTAAAATTATTTATTGAATTTCTTAGTACTAAGTGCACTAGATTGGTTGAACGACTGGGTCGTTTTCTCTGTTTAGCAAAATGTTCTTTTTGAGCTTTTTCTCAAGTTCTTAAATGTTGCTTGTAGGTGGTTCTTGACTTGGATGAAACTTTAGTTTGTGCCTACGAGACATCAAGTTTGCCCAATATCGTACGCACCCAGGCTACAGAGGCTGGATTAAAGTGGTTTGAGCTTGAGTGCACATCTTCAGACAAGGTTATATTTTCATTCTGTTTATGATTGAGTGGTTATCTGGCAAGTTCCTTGAAGTTTTTTATCTCATATATTCTGGATGGTTTTAGGAATGCGAAGGCAAACCTAAGATCAATTATGTTACAGTTTTTGAACGTCCTGGATTGCATGAGTTTCTAAAAGAACTCAGTGAATTTGCCAATCTTGTCTTGTTTACTGCTGGGCTTGAAGGTTTGCCCGTTAATTTGAGATTTATTTTGTTATCTTCCTTAATTCACGGGTTCATCTATAAATGGTTAATTCTCATTGTTATCTGTGTGCAGGTTATGCAAGGCCTCTTGTTGACAAAATTGATGTTGGAAATAGGTTTAGCTTGAGACTTTATCGGCCTTCAACAATTAGCACGTCAGTATTGCTATTCTTATGTTTTTTCCTTTTCCTGTTTAATTCCTATGCTATAGATTCTGATTTCTGACCTAGCATTATTCTAGGTGTTGAATGTGACTCCAAAAATAAGTTCCAGTTCATGTGCTAAAAATAGAAAGCAGAAGAATCTTACAGAGGCTTCTCGTGTGCATATGTTTGACCACTAACCTTGATATGTGTGTGTGTGTGTGTGAGAGAGAGAGATAGAGAGAGAGAGAGAGAGAGAGAGAGAAAGAGA
>JAJOOR010007529.1:0-35108 GCA_036250505.1 Solanum acaule | reverse complement strand
ACAAACAAAACCTCTCCTTATACGATTTTTAAATGCTCCCAAAACAAGTAACATATTAAAAAATACAACTATTTCTTTCATCTCAAAACAAATGATATATGAATAAAAATAAAATCTTTAAGAATATTCTTCAAGCTCCTCACACTTCCTATAATTTATTAAGTTTTGACAAGTGAGGTTTCTTTAATATAAGAACTCTTTGTGTAGTATAAATCAATTGATTTCTTTATCTTTTTTGTTGAATTTATAGAGAACATACTGGTCTTGTCGTAATAATAGGATAAATTGATTTCCCAAACATGATTTTGGGGGATTTGAATAAAATAATCAAAAAGTAAAGGAGAAGTGAATTAATTACACAAAAAGGATACAATTAGTATGACATATATTTTATTGTAACTGGGATAGTCATTCTAACAATAATATAACAAGGAAATAAGGAGAAAAATCAAAAGGGGGGAAAAGTGATTATTTTATAGTAATTTTTTATAAATATTCAAATATATTCTTAGATTGGAGTTACATATGCATAATTTAATTAAGATAAATTAGATTATAAATTCTTTTGAAACTGAAAAAAAAAAGATTTGGATGAATTAAAATTTTAGAATAGTGTAATTAGGGTTACTTGTCCCACCAAATAAATCAAAATTATACTTATTGAACAAGGAAGGAGATGATACTAATGTTTGATGTTTTTAGCTTTTAAAATATGAAAGATATTTATAAAGTTGGGAAATAAAAGGGAAAAGATAAGTGACATCCCTCTTTCATCAAGAATTTTACTCTCCTTTTCTATCTTTTTAAAAAAGCCATACTCTCATAATTCACACTTCTCCATTTTCATAATTTTCACTCTTAATTAGTAATAGCCATAACTCACATTAAATTATTGTAGTTATTCAAAAGTTACTTACATAATCATTTAATTTCAACAATAAGAATGTGTGCAATTTATATTATGGTGACATTAATAAGAACTAATACTAACAATTAATATGTTAATTATGAAAACAAAAAGGAAAAACAAAACAAGGCGAAGAAAAGAAGAACAACAAAAAAATGTAGAGATATTTATTTTGTACTTCATATATTTTTTTTAATCATATGTCTGATGGTTCAAAAAAAAAAAAAAAGCATATTGTTATTTATATACTTTTAGTATACTAAGATTATGAACTCAATGAACACATCATTTAGCATTTGAGAAGATTTAACATGTGGTAAATGTTTGAAAAATTGTTATCATTTATACTTTTAATATTTTCTATTTATTTAAAATACCTATAGTTTTTTTGTCCATTCCACTAAATTAAATTTGAATATTATTGCAAGCCACAGTTGATATGAAAGCCAACATATTAGAAATTTATTGAACATAATTTTCGTTGTTGAATGAAAATCAAATCAAATAGAGCATTTTTCAATATATTTTATAACATTTAAAGTATTTTTTTAAATAAATTATAATTGTAAATTGACTTTTCAATTAATAACAAATTTATAAAATGCAATTCACACCGCGCGAAGCGTGGACAAATTTACTAGTTGAGTATATATATTAAATGTATTTGAATTAATCGGATCAATTGGTTCTGAAAGTGAGAATGCAAAGGAAACAAGAGGAGATTCAAGTTCAATACCATTCAATAATTTCGGATTTACCTTGAAAAGGGAACAAAATTTAATGAGGTTGTTGACCATGGAAAGAATACTATTCGAAATTCAGAAGAATTGTGTGGAAGGCTATTGAACAACTCGGAAAAGATCGTTTATAAAGCCATATTGTACAATCTTGGCTATACTTCATGAATTGCATTTTTTTTTTATGACAGTGGTGTCTGGGTCAACTTCCGTGCACCTTGACTAATTTCACGGAATATCTACCACCTTCCACCAGCAACATGTATCAGATAACTTTATCCACTAAAGCTAAGGTAAATGGGAAGAATCACCTAGAGTTTTTCCGTCTCTGCTGAATTTTGATGCTAAAACCTCAGATTTCTCGACCACTTCATTGATCACTTGACCACACCCCTGGTGCAAACACATTTTTTTTTGTTTCCCACCCGATGTCTGGTACCCACATTGGAGCCCGACTAAATCAGGATTCGCGTGGGAAAGTCCCACATTGGGGGGGGGTAAAGTGCTCCCTAACAAAGGCGACTCTGTACCCAAGGGGACTCAAATCCGAAACCTCTTGGTTAAGGATAAAGGAGTACTTACCACTCCATCACAACCTTGTTGGCATTTTGTTGTTAAGACAACATGCACACTACTTGTTTGATTAAACTATGAAAAAAGGTGCTATTTAACACCATCTCTTGCATGGCCCAAACACATACTAGATCAAATGTGTTTGGGCCTAAACATGGCAACTATTAAGAGAGAAAATGGCAATCTGCTCATTGAGGAGCTGAAACATATATAAACAAGAAAGTGAACTACTGTTGATTAATTGGAAAGCAGTTTTTCTATATCTTTATACATAAAAAAGCCAAATTCAAGAATGAACATACCAGAACTTTACACATCTGTGTATTTGCTCCGAATTCTCATGGCCATTAAGTTATACTGACCATCAAAGTTCATATTCTATACCTTAAACATGCACATAAAACACAGACATATATATATACCTTAAGAGAGACAACTTATTGGCCGAGATATCAGCCAACAGTACGTGCTGGGCTCATTCTTTTCCTCCTTTGACTAAAGCTGCGACTTGAGAGTAACCTTGGAAGACAACATTGTGCTGGCTTCGATGATTTGACATCAGATCTTAGCTCTCCATTCGGAGTTCTTTCGCTGTTACACACAGACGCATAAGGTGTCCCTGGTGTGGATCTTGGTGGAATTCGATCATCAGTAACTGCAGTTTCCTTTTTTGTACCCGTGACGTTTTGCTCATTGAGCTCACTTCTCAAGCTTTCACTGAAAAGTTCAGACAATCTCTTCTTTTTTTCCTGTGGCGGTGATTGCTGAAAAGAAGCAGGGGCATCTCTGTTACCTTTTAAGTTTCCAGCCAAGCTGGGATGGACAGGAGTAGTCCCACGAGAAGGTGTAAAATCTGCAATTAAATAAAAGACAATGACAAGTACACAACAAATATATGGCAAGGGTGTTGCAAGCACTTTTTCAAAAACAAAAAAGTTGATATAAGTGCTTTTGTAGATTGGATCTCCTCTCGGTGAATCATTAGGCACTACCAGTGAGTCGGATCGAAATCCAAATATACTACGATAAATATTGATCAAAAAAGAATGAAGCATCCATCATGAACTGAAGAATATATCTTACCTCCATTCACACTAAGGAAGTCATCATCACAATCAGAGTCTAACCAAGCCTGGGAATCAAAGAAGGTCTCCTCCTTACTACCTACAACAAGAAAGAGATGTATTCGACTCTCAGATAAAGAGATGCAGTTATATTACACAACAGTAACACATAAACATTATGCAGGAAGATGATCCAACAATCTGCAAGGTGAGGTGTTTCACATAGTTGTACTTCAAGAAGCTAAAGAAGAAAGCTGAAAGGAGTAATGGACCATAAGGCCTAATATGCATACTCAAATAAATATATCTAATAGATATCAAGAGAAATGAGATTGGCTGGGAGCATTCATTGGTAATCCCCTGTGTCTTAGGTCTTTAACGTGTAAATAGTAAGATGCAAAAAAAAGATGAATGATTATCAAGAAATAGAGCTATAATTTGGGCACGTGATCAAGAACACTTGATGATAAAATGGAATACTTGACAAGGGTAGATGAACTATCCTCTACTGACCTTTGTTAATCTACATGAACAGAACTGAATTTCGAGAAGGCTGAATGCAACTAGCAACTTCAAACTAATTGTATAACATTTTTCTTCTGCTATCAACAATGAAAAGTGAGGTAAATAAAACTTGTCGAGTGTGCCAATGTTATTAACAAAAAATCTGTTACATTCAGCTCTAAAACTCAGTGAATACTGAAAATATGTCTGTCAAAAACACACAACAAATTTTGCACCAACCACAAAGAAATACCAGGTTGTAGCTTTTTATAAGAAATGTTCATTTAATCAAAGTAGTAGCGAGCGAGCAAGAAATAGAATAATGCAATGACTAAATAAATCATGTTTGGATTGGCTTTTGGCTTTTGACTTATAAGCCAAAAACCATAAGTTAGAAATCCTAACGTATAACTTTTACTTATTTTTAACATTTTACCGTAAAACCAAGTGCTTATAAGCACTTCTTTGATTTACCCAAACACTTCAAAAGTGCTTAAAAACACTTAAAATAAGCTAATCCAAACAGGCTAGTCTTCAAAACTCAGTTCTTAATAATACATAGAATGAGGAGAACAATTCTATAATATACCAATATAGGAGGTAGTTAAAATGTATCTTGGGTTAAAGGTATACTTGTAAGCTATTTTCTTGTTCTTTTATGTTAAGCTTCTTTGTCTCCAGAAATAAAAAAAAATTGCCCTGTTCATGACAACATGTGCTACAGAGGCCCCATCAACCGAACCATTTAAATTTTGGCATTATACAAGATTCTAAAATAGCTTCTTGTTCACTACTATTTCTTATTGAGAGCTACTCCAATAAATTATGAAAAAGTAGTATACATTAAATTGTTGTTTTCTAGCTACCAACCTCAAATATTCTCATCACTATTGTACTAATATGCCTAAAAGATGTTCATCAGATCAAACTAATTACCTCCTTAATTTTCCTTTAAAACATTCCAAAACATCCACATAATCAAAATTCACCATAATATCTATAATCAAAATTTAAAGTTTATGAATTCTGAATGGACACAGAACCCATAACTCATCTTAGTGGGTTCACAATCAAAGTACCTCCACCCCTAATTAACATTTAACACAGGCAAGAATCTGATTAACTCAAATAGACAGCAACTCTGTAGCCAAATGAAAGAGAAACAATAATAGTAAGAGAATCAGATACCAAAATCAGGAAAGGCAGCAACAGGCGGTGAAGATCGATGATTGGGTTTTTGTTGGAGAGGTGATGGGGTGTGATGAGCAGTTTTAGACCCAAAAACAAGACGAAATTGAGGGTCTTTGTGCACTGAAACACATGAACCCATTTCTTCTTAACAAATCACAAATTAATCCATAGAATTTAGAGAAGTACAAGTGAGAGAAAACACCTAAAGAGGGAAGAACAAAGGTCCTGCCTGCTACAATTACTCATACACAAAGAGTGACTGAAAAAACTCTTCAATTGGGACTTGAAAGTGAAGTTATCGTTTTCCCAAAGAGTAGAATGGCTTTGGTCCCACGCTAAAAGTGTCCTTTCCCATTCGGTGTCCGATACTTATTTAAGATTTTTTCATATTCAAGAAAGATTTCTAGTTAAAAAAATCACATCCACAATAACGAATCCTTTGGTTGGTTATTTTACCACATAACGACTTAATAGTCGCATTTATTTGACAGATTGAACTTAAATATACTTATATTTAACATGATTGAGATACACCTCTAAATACATATCTGAATTTAGTTAATTAAGTAAATGAATGTTTTTAAGACTGTTAATAATTTAGAAAGTTGAGTGGTGGTGAGTGGGAAAAGATTTGTTTTGGCTTAATCATGAGGTATGCTCTATTTGTTACATGATTAATTTAAATTTATGCTAAATATGTCTATCAAAGATCTAATTAATAATATAAAAGACTTTTTTATATTTAAATTACAAGGGATTATATTTGATTAATTTCCTTGGAATCATGTGACCTTTTAGAATTATTATCATGTGATAGTTGCATAGGAATGTGGCTGGGAAAGTGGCAAGTTTATGGCTTCACCTTTGTTCAGATTCCCCTTTTTGCTGATGAGAAAAGTATTCTTTGTGTGTGTGTTTTTTTTTCTTCATGTCTTTTATATAATATAAAAATAAAATTAAAAATACACTTGTAAATGGTTATAAGCTAATCAGAAATCTCGAGTTTAATCCTGTAAATAAAATCGTCTTTAATAGAGATTATTGCTATACTTTCAAAATGATTTTTTTAATAAGTTTAGATTAATCAAATTTCAAATAAATCCCAAATATCAAATCAAACGGAAAAAAAGAAAGATATATGTAGTTGAGGGGAAGGTGAGAACATTAAATTTACTCCTAACATTTATCTTTTGTACTAGCTAGGTCAATATGCAAATTAAATGAATATGAATGCATGGTGTTTAATATTTTGGTCCTGACAAGTTGTAAATTGTAACAACCCAATACTCCAAGAATAAGACATGCAAATAATGGGACGCCGCTCGCCTCCGGTAGCTGTTTCCTCCAGTTCCCCTTTTGATTGGTGACATGTGTCGTCTAACAAAATAAATGAATGAGCTTTTTTTAATAATTAAATATGTTATTATTGGTGAGATTCAAGAGTACATACATTAAAAGAAAATTGAGTTTGCTTCTCTATGGAGATGTGTATGGAGTCATAGGTATAAACGGTTTGCATTAAATTAATGGAGTATTACATAAAATTTAATAGGTATAAACTATAAACGGTTGGCATTAAATTAATGGAGTATTACATAAATTATAGTTTAAAATAATATAAAATTTAAATAAATATAATTTTTAATATTTTGACCTTAATTAAATTAATTATTTTGTATTTCTTATATCAGATATATTTCTATAGTTATTATTCTATGCTTTTTACTTATATAAATAAATATTACAGTTTTCATTATTCTGAACAAAATTAATTTTCTCATTATGCTAATTAATTTACTTCATTATAAAATATCATTGGCTTATATACTTAATTAGTATTTCTCATTTTTTTCGTATAAAAAATAATATTTATGTTTTTATGAAAAAATTGTTACATGAATTCAAAATAATGAAGATATCATGATTCTTAATAAAGTAAAAAAAAAGTTAATGAAATGATATAATATGCATTTAAAATAATTTAATTAGAATAAAAGGGAAAATTTTATTATTGTTCAAAATAATTTTCGCCCATAAAATAAATGACTGAGCTTTTTTTTAGTAATTAAATATGTTATTATTGGTGAGATTCAAGAGTACATTAAAAGAAAATTGAGGTTGCTTCTCTATGGAGATGTGTATAGAGTCATATTTGGAAAAGGAAATCTTAGTCATTTATTTTGTTAGATGACACATGTCACCAATCAAAAGGGGAACTGGAGGGACTGGAGAAAACAACTACTAGAGGCGAGCCGCGTCCCAAATAATGAGTCTTCTATATCATTTTATTTTTTTCCCACTCAGTGTCCAGAACTCATATTAGATCTCTAAACTCTTTTAACGGTGAAACAATTTCACCACGACACCACAACATATCAATGTCTTATGGGTTCAAACTTTATTACTCCTTCAACCAAGTAGAGAAAAAAACGCTATATATTTATAGAACTTAATTTTCTGCCATCTTTATTATTATTATTATTATTATTATTATTATTATTATTATTATTATTGTTATTGTTATTGTTATTTGTCATTATTGCTAGTTAGACCAAATTTAGTATGTGTTCGTTAAAAAAATGAGATTAAACAAAAAAGGTCTACGTCTATATTTAGTGTAAACGTTGATGAGAATATGATATATAACAGTTTTTTTACTATCCTAATTAAATAGATGAAAGACTCTAGCTAATTTATGATAGAAATATTTGAACTCATAATAATAAAAATAAAATACGGTGTCTAATACTAAAAAAATTTAATATATGGACCCATACTATTATAATCAGTGGCAGAGCCAATAATTTCACAAAGGATGTCCACAAATAGCATAATAAGAGCTCTTTTCAAAAAGTAAAACTAGTAAGATTCAAATATACGAGCACTACCTCATTTCAAGTATCTGAAACCACTGAACTACAATAGTTTGTAGTGTTAAGAGTGTCTAAAATATGTTATTTAATCATTTCATGTATCATTTTACTTGTATATAGGATTTTTTTTTCCGACGAAGGGTGTCTAATTGGACACTCTGACCACCATATAGCAACGTGACTGATTATAACTATATTCATTCTTAACTAGAAATTTTGGATTTCAAATCCTGCTAAGTATTGAATCACCTTTATTAGAGATCGTTTTACTTCTCAATATGAAACTTTCCTTTAGCCGAATCCGATAAAATCCAAATTAAAAAAAATCCTAACATATATATTAGGAATTGCATTAGCTCAGAATTAAGTGTTGGAAAAAAATGAGTAATTATTATGTCATTTTCTCATAGGACGATATTTTAGTCACTTAAATTGACAAATACTGTAAATAAGAACCAGTCAGGCCCCCACACAGATATTGCAACATCATGCTTTTCATTTTATCCTCCCATTACAAATCTTATTTTGTTATATATTATTATATCTTTTTCAAATTGTAGTTTTGAAAATGAACAGTTTTACTCAAATTCTAACTATTATAGGTCAAAATTCTAACAAATCTTAACATAATCTAACTGATAAATATTTATGATATTGAAAAGGACTCATCTTCACTCCAAATCTTATCCTTTACGATAAGACTTTAAAAATGATTTTCAAATTGATCTAGATGTTGCAACTCTTCAAAAATATACTTTTTAAAATAAATTAATTTGTAAATAGGTAGCTCCCCATATATTAACTCAACACTTCTCACATGTACAATTAATATATGATTGATTAATTGTTAAAGATACTTAATTAAGAGATAACACCATAAAGAGAAAAGGTTGGATAGGTGAAAAGTATATAGTAGAGAAAGCAATATGTGAGCTTTTTGTCCATTTGCTTTTTTCATTAGTCGGTCATCACTTGATTTGATGGCCAATGCCCATATACTTATATGGTATGCTTCAGATTGATAAGCTTTTAGACTGATAAATTTTTAAACGCTATGACATTTCATATATTAAAATAATAAAAGAGGAAAGTGAAGAGTTTACAAGGTATATATAGCTCAACTACAATATTGATCGTTCTTTTTTATTTTGAGTATGCTTTTTTTTTTTTTATAACTTTAGTAAATATTGTGTACTACTCAATATATACTAGTAATTAATTTGTTGGACTATATAACTAATATTCGATTTTGAATAAAAACAGATTTGAATGGGACACTATTAACTTTTTCATATATAGTGATACGAGTTCTTACTCATCACTCTGACTCATGCACCACTCATTATGAATCTATTGCAGAATATCTTTGCTCCACTTTGCTCCTATTCTTCACGAATCAATTCTATGTTGACCATTTATTTTATTTTTTTCGAAAACTTATCAAAATTTCACTAGTTTAGGAATTAATTATTTAGATATACTTAAGTTTGTAATATTACGAATCTTACCAAATTTTGGTGTGTCCAGATACATGAGGTCAAAATTAGGTGTAGTTTGTTCTAGATACACTGTATCCAAGTGGATTCGCTTGTATATAGGATACATGACTATCTCCCTCCTCATCTCGCTCGCCTCCCTCCCCATCTTGCTTGCCTCTCTCCCTATTTTAGTATATTTGGTAGCAAAAATATATGTATTTAGGTGTATCTTCCTCAACATATGATAGAGAACTCTTAATTAGTGGTATACATAGTTATTTGAAAATATAGGTAAAATTAATACTATATGATATAAATGTATATCTAATAAGATAGTTTTCCCTATTTTGTTTAGAGCAACTTTCACATATAGCAAACATAAAAATGAAATTTGTATGCTATAGCTATAGAGCATCAAATTGTATATTTTGCTGGCTCCACTTCAGATTTGTATAATTTCGTTGGCAGACCATTTGTATAAATTGTTGTCAGCCTCTCGTTTATATAAATCGCTGGCAACCTCTTAATTCAATTTTATGTGTTTGTATATCTGCATAAAATTTGAATTTGGATACAATTGAATCGAAATAAAACGTTTGTATATCAAATCTCTCTCTCTCGCTTTATACAAACATAAATTATATATTGTATTTTGTATAATATGTGTTTGTATAAAGCGAGAAAGAGAGAAAGGCAAAAGAGAACTAGGCAGGGGAATATTTGTATTGTATAATTATAAGTGTATAGGACGAAGATATATGTATTCGCATGTGTATATACAATTTTATCTTGCTTTATACAAACAGAAACACAATTTATACATTTCTATTTGTATAAAACGAGAGAGGCGGGGGAGAGACTGGCGAGCGAGAGAGGGAGAGTGGCGAGCGAGAATTTCAAGGAGATAGGCGACTGGCAACAGTTTGCTATGGGGCACTATTAAATCAAACTGTGGTTATAGCATTTAATTTGAATTAATAGTTTGCCATTATATACAATTTTCCTTTTTGTTTATGGAAATACTACTTTGGGCTCAGCTTCAATCAGCCCACCATAAAAATTCATGTTGATCAACCCATTTAATATTGGGCCATTAAGTGATACGAGTAGTTATTTGTTGCCCAATGTCAAATTATCGACATCTGTATATGTTAGATAGTATTAGATTGATCACAACATGGTTTGAAATTGTAAATTGTGAAAAAGGAATGTCTTCCATTAATGAATATTGAGAATGCATGAATATATCAAATCAAACATCCATATAAAGAATGTACTATATATTTACCAATACAAAATTAACAAACTAATGACTATGTAATTGCTTGTACTCTCAAAAAAATACGATTGATATATGTAACTAGCAACGCATCATAATGACAAACTCCTCAAAATTGAGCAAACCATCACCATTGATATCATATCTGGCTATCATTCCTCTGCACTCATCAACAGTCCTCTTCTCCCCTAACCTATGAAGCATTCTCTTTAAACTCTCCGGCGTTATGCATCCACACCCTTCCATCTCATACATCCTAAACGCCTCCTTTAACTCGCGCTCCTTCTCTTCTTCCGTCCCTCCATCTTCCACTAATCTCATAAAATCGCCAAAATCTAATAACCCATCGTTGTCCGAGTCATGGGCCACAATCGCTGCCTCTGCCTCCTCAAACAACAATATGTCTTTGCCTATCAAATGTACACATTGTTGCAACTCCAATGCTGATATTTTCCCATCTCCATTCTCGTCTATCTCCTCAAAAAGCCGTTTGTACCCTTCCATCCTTAATTATATCAACGACTACGTTTATATTGAGAAACCACACAATCACAAACAAAGAAAGTAGAGAAGAAAAATAACCCAAGGATTTAACGAGGTTGCAACAGCAAATAGAGTATTCCACTATGAAAGAAAAGTTAGAAGCGTACAATGTTGTAAAATCTCCAAATATATATATAGATTCCAAGTAGTCCTAAACCTATAAAGACAACATTTTCTTTTCTCAAATCTATCAGTAGGGATTATGAGTTTCCTAAAATATACGCGAGAAAAATGGAAGACAAAAGTGAGGGAAATAATAGAATTCAACTAGGTATTGAGAATAAACCATATAGTATATAACTATATATATGTTTGAAAGTAGAAAAAGTAAAATTAATAACGCGTGGTGTGTGTGTAAAGGAGATTAATATAAAGGTGTGTTTGGTTATTGATTTATCAAATTTCGTCGACTTGTTAGAGGAAACAACATAGAAGTATCTGAGAATGTTCCAAGTTTTGTGGAAGAAGAAGATAAAAGTCATTTTGGATTAGAATATTTTAAAGTCAAATAAATAACTAGTAAAACATAGTTTTCTCAGCCCTTATATTGGGTGTAATAAAGTCCAAATTCAACGTATTATTCAAGGTGATATATATAAAAGCTTTAAATCGTAGAACTCACACCTTAAAAAAATATTGATTTTACTAATTACCATTTTATTCTGGATCATTAATCTATAATTATTAAAATAAAATACTTATATATGTTGGCTGTTGCCATAACTATAGGCATGTTTTTTTTTTTGTTGGTAAAAGGATCTGTTAAAATATTTTGTTTCCTGAAAATGTGTGTTACTGCGCATCCTCCGTCATCTGGATCGATGACCTGTACTCCAAAAGAATGTTAGCGTGTAACTGATTCATAAACCTAAATAGAGTAAGAGAGTTGATAAGGGAAACATAGATGATAATAGAGATCATATCGAAAATCAAAAGAATTCCGCCGTCGTTAAGTGTGAAGCATGCATGGTTGTTAATTAGTTAATATATCAATTTTCACAACATGGATTATTTAATTTCGTTGAACGTGTTATGCATTGGACGGTTCATTTCAGTGTTAGCTAAACAAATCGATTGTTCATACATAAGATTTGTCCATAACACATATTCCAAAGATATTCATATTTTTATTATATTATTATATAGAAGAGCCATGGGAAGGACGACCAATGGCATTTTAGTAATTTTAACATCATTAAGGGTAAAATAATAATTATATAATTAATGGTCAAAACGAAAATCTAGAAGAATTCATACATGTCTAACTTTTGTTATGGGCCCATAAGGATATTATTGTAATTTTATTAAAATGAAGAGTTTCTATTAGTTAATTAACTTCTTACCAACAATAATAAATGCTAAGCTTGTTTTGACATGTTTTAGAAAGAAAATTTTGAACTAATTAAAATAAAATGTGTTTGAATAGTTAATATTTTGTTTGTAAAAATACTTAAAGGATTACTGCGTAAACATATTTTTAATATTATGTTACATAATATGACCACTAAATTTGTATCTTGATTATTAAAATAGTCCTTAAAATGACGTATCAATATTTTTTAATTAATTTGAAGAATATATCAAATTTTGTGACTAAAAGAATGAACAATATCTGACTATCAAGAAATTACGTTTAAAAATATAAAATTTTCATTTCTATATAGGATATTTTCTTAATATCAAATATGATAAACTATTTAAAAGAGAAAATTTGACAAGGAAAAAGTTTAACATTCAAAATCTAAGGAATATTAAAATACAAACTAAAGAAAAATGAATAGTTAAAAAATAAAGAAGAACAACAAAAGAAAATGTCAATAGAAAAGGACTTTGTTGAGAAATATAGAGGAAGAAAAAAAATTAAAAACTAAATAAATTAAGGAAAAATAACATGAAAAAAAGAAAAAGTGTATTTGTTATTTTGTGGGGGGAAAGATTTAGAGTTTTCTTTTACGACATGATATTAAGAGTGTAGTATCAAAAATTTTTTTTAATGTAATTTAGAATATAACATTATGATAATTGTTATTGTGTATAGAAATAAAGTTGCTTTTATGATTGTTTTTATTGTTGTGGAGTTAGAAATAAATTATGCTTTCAATATTTAGAATATAACATTACTATAATTGTTATTGTATATAGAAATAAAGTTGCTTTCATGATTGTTTTTATTGTTGTGAAGTTAGAAATCAATGGACGAGGTAGCAGTAGATCCAGCCATTACTATAAAAGCTATTGGACAGCTTTTTTTTCCGGTATGCCGCTCCGCCAGCAAGGAGCTCTTTGGCCTTTCGACTCGCTTCGGCGACTTCCAGGGATGAATCCAAAAAGAAATCTTTATTGGTTCGTCATGGTAGAGAAGAAAAACGGCGCACGGACCGTACTCGAGCTTTGGATCAATGTCCCCAGAAGCAAGGAGTATGCCCGCGTGTTTCAACGCAGGGGGGACGGCGAGGAGGCCGACTCCATATGACCCCGGTTGGTTGCCGAAGATGACCTACCCCCTTCTTTAGCGCTTGTTCGTTCTATAAGACTAGAGGGAGAACAACATTGATTGAGAGGGTCAAGTAGGCCTAGGCCAAGACAAGACACCTTCCCACGCTCATGTTTATTATTTTCTAGAACCTCAGGAACTCGTCTAGTAAGCCTCGAAATCTTACAGATGTTGTTCCTTCCAAGTGAGCCTCTTTCATAGGAATTCCCCCCATCAGATCAGGGGGTTCAGAAGAGAAGCCTTTGGGCAACTCGATAGGAATCAGAGGAGAAAGATAGAGTCAAGTGGGGTTAAAGCAGCCAACAACGCATCCCCCTTTACTTAGTAGTGTCAAGCCTGTTTTCCTCGATCCAAGCCCGGTGAAAAAAAAAGAGTCATAGAGATGTGAGAAGTTTTGCTTTCGCTATGTCAGTCTCCGAGGGACATCGAAGACTTAGAACTACATCCAGATTCTCTCGATCCAGCCGAACTTACTTCGATGTAAGATGGCTACACATTTACAGAGCTAACCCCTGTCCAGTGGCTGGCAGAGCTAAGGGGGCATGAGAAATCTATCATGTCCGAGTTCTACGGTTCGGCTGACTACAGAACTGGGTTTTTTCTTGTATGAGGACTCTTTATGATGGATTTCGCGCCACGGAATAAATCGAGACAATAAGAGTCCTCTCAATAGCCGAGGGTCCACTTCCCTATATGCGTTGTATCCCCTGATAATGATCATTCCTATTCGATGTTAAGACTTTGCTTGCTTGCTTTCGTGCTTGATGGCTTCTGATGAACCAATGATAGAGATCCTTACCTAACAGCTACAAATTGTGATATATCTCAATAGTTAACGGAAAGGAATAGGCGAGAGGAAAAGTGTTGTTTGCAAACGAACCCAATAACGCAATATCAGAAGAATTTCTTCCTTGATTCCTTTGACCTCCTCGTGAGCCACTTATTTCTCTGAAACAAGAGATCGTCATTGAAACACAAGCTGGAGACGTATCAGCACAGTTTTCTTTGAAGATCGAAGAACATAGTGTCCGAGCTCTTACTCTAACAGAACTAGGACCGTCAACTCCTCTCCCAGGTCTGAGCTTCAGGCTCCCACCAAAAAACGTATAAATAGAAGTATTTCTATTTATTGGAAACAATAATAAAATGTATCACAAATTCATCGACAAAGCAGACTACAAACACAATATATACTTAAGAATTGAGATTTGAAAGACTTTGAATCGATGTTTACAAATTGGTTGATCGATGATTAGTATTTTATCAGATGCAAAACTTATGGTGTATATATTACAAAATGAAGATAATAACATTGTGGAAAATAGATACCACTTACAAAAATATATGAAGATTGATGATTTTTTTCAAAGATATCAACATTTTATATATTCATCGAACACAAAATGTTTTAACTCATAATCTAACACAATTCTCTATTTCCTTGCTCGATAGAACTTTTTAGAATTCAACTTTTTCAATTTGGATCGTAAACGACACATTTATGTCGTATGAACGTTTGAAATAGAATATTAAGTAATATATTGAAGTTGTTTACTGAAGGAAAAAAAAGTATAAAATATAGAAATCTCATATCTTTGGAGGCTAATTACATCCTATCCCGAAAGTTTCCTCAACTACAAAAATCTCAATTTTTTCATTGCTCTCGAATACATTCCTTGGTTGTCTGATACAATGTAACATGGGAGGAATGTATCCTAGAGGAGATAGGTATGTAACCGAAAGCGGATAGATGTGTCTGAGAGAGAATAAGGATATATCCGAGAGAGAATTATGATATCTTTAAGTTGTGAATTTATGTAATTTTTCCAACAAAATATGTGAATTTATATTGGACCCGTATCACGGGCCTTAAATTATCTAGTTAATTATACGAGGCCTATTACTACAGCTACAAGGCCCACCCTTGTTATATTTATCCCACATGCCTAGGGTTGTTCAAAATTGATAATTTGAATTGAAAAAAAGTTATTGGTTTATCGGTAATTGGTTATTGATTTAGGCGGTTTAGTATTGATTTTTGAATTTTTCTATTATTGAGTTATTAGTTCTTAACTGTTAAAGTTTTTTTCTTAACAGATTAATCGATAATCCGATAGAAAATCAATAAATTATGTTTATATCATTCGGTATATAAAATCCTTAACTTAGAGTTTAGTTTCATATTTTTATTTCTTATTGTCTCAAACTTTCGATTATTCTACAATATGTCAGTATTTGTTTTTGAGCAAGATGAAATTTATCAAGTCATGCGCATGGTTCATTTGGTTTGTCACCTTGTTTCTAAGTGATCTTCAATAAAAAAAGAATTGTTTGTATTAAATCTCTTATCGATTAAATCTATAACAATCAATAACTGCTAAGAATATTTTAATGATTTCATAAAAAATAGCATATCTACAGACTAATAATCAATAAGTCAAACTAATAAATTTCAAAACCGATCGAACACTTTTATAAAAGTTGCTAAAGTTAAAAGTTCACATGGAAATTGTGATGAAGAGTAAGTTGATGGTAAAGTAAGTGCATGTCCATGCAAATCCGGTGGACGCGGTCGATGAACTAATTTAAATTCGACACGTGTCATTTAACGTCTTTCCCAGTCGTGTGGACTGTAATTTCCCCCAATCAGATCTTTTCTTTAACCACGACAAATACAAATAACGTGGGACCCAATTCAATTTCATCCACCGCTTGATGCTTGACACGTGTCACGCAGCTCGTGTCATTGTCGTAAATAAATCCCACATTCAGGGACAATGTTTCACTCTCCACCATCTTCGCGTCTCTTAAACCCCAATTTGCTTTCTTTAGAGAAACCCTCTTGTTTTCTCTGGGCGGCTATACAGAGAATCATTTTCCGGCCGGCGATGGCATTGCTCAGCCGTATTAGAGCGGCGGTGCAGCCACTTATTCGGACTGAATCTCTAAGGTCTTACGGATCAGCTGCGGCTCAGCTAGTAGACTACGATTACGATGATTACGAATACGAAGAGTATCAGAACCGGAGCTGCGTAATGGAGGAATCTGAGGGATCGGTTCCTCGAAGGGGAGTGCAGTGGGTGATTATGGGTGATCCAATGGCACAGAGACACGTGTATGCCCAGTGGCTCTCGAAGCTTCTAGATGTCCCTCATATTTCCATGGGTTCACTCGTTCGTCAGGAACTCCACCCTCGTT
This sequence comes from Solanum acaule, assembly GCA_036250505.1. NCBI lineage: Eukaryota > Viridiplantae > Streptophyta > Magnoliopsida > Solanales > Solanaceae > Solanum > Solanum acaule. Next base: position 18,267 of record JAJOOR010007529.1, on the reverse strand, counting down.
CTTCTCTCTACAAGCAGGTTTTTGTTTATTCTGCATTTCTGTTCGTTTGAGCTTTCAATCTATAAAATGAAAAGAAAAATTGTTCTTTTAGTTATTAGCTGGTCTTATTTTTGACAAATTGTTAAATAATTGAAAGAAATTAGCTTGAATCGAGGGATTGAATACCAAAATTTACATATAATTGATCCATGCTAGTTCAGAATGAAAAGTATAAAAGCTTGATTGAGCTGGTCTTATTCAATTTTGTCAAAAATAAACTACTGTCAAACCTTTTAATTGCTGGCTTGATTAAATGTTACATAAGTAGAAAAATTGTACTTTTAAAACATGTAAATTTGAATTTCTATTAGTAATTTGTCATGTAATATGGAACAAAGGAGTACTTTCTTTTGCTTTAAGATAGTCTCACATTACACACTTTTTCTTTTCTTTTTGTTTGTTTAACCCAATAATACTTTCCATCTTTGTCTATGGCTCAATGAAGATAGCAGATGCTGTCAACCAGGGAAAACTTGTCCCGGAAGAGGTTATATTTGGTTTATTGTCAAAGAGGCTAGAAGAAGGATATTGCAGTGGTGAAAGTGGATTCATCTTGGATGGGATTCCTCGATCAAAGATTCAAGCTGTAAGTATAGCCTCCCTTCCATATCGTAAACAGTCTCTCTACCTCTGAGGTAGGGGTGAGGTTTGTGTACCCTCCACAAACCCCACTTTGTGGGATTACTGTGCGTATGTTGTTGTTGTTAGTGTTCTGGACAGAATAATACATAAACTTGCTAATAAAACATCGAAAGTAAAATTTTATTGTACTTCTCTCAGACTTTGATCAAAGAGGCCTGTTTATTTTCAAATGATTTATGTTGAACTGGTGTTGGAAATTACATGCACTTCTGGTTTATTTCTGCAGGAGATCCTGGACAAAACTGTGGACATAGATTTAGTTCTGAATCTTAAATGTGCAGAGGATTTGGTGTCAAAGAAGGATAAAAGCACTGGGCTTTATCCACCACTGGAATTCCTCCGCAGGGGGGCTTCTGGAATTAGTACTAGTTGGCAGCCAGAGGGTGGTCATTTTAGGCCTTCAAGTATCATGGATGATGTCTCGAGGAAAAACCTGCACGTGCATGCAGAGCAGGTACCTAATGATGCTGTAAATTTTACAGTTGCAAATACTCAAAAAATTTGATGTTGTAACTTGAGATGAATAGAATTGTAGATTGCCTCTCTTAGCATTCAATGAATTGGACTATAGATTCCCACCTTAGCATTCTTGATGTGTATAAATACTAGTGCTTGCTGAATTGAACTTGCAAATGTGCGGCTTCAAAATGTCATTTTAGGCCTTCAAGTATCTTGTTTGAGGAAAAATCAAATCAAAGATCTTTTGTTTGATAGCTAATATACTGAGTACCTGATTACTAGTTGAACTAACCTGCTGAAATGGTTTATATATATATCTATGCCATATGTTCTGGAACTTTTGGTACTCACTTGGTCTTCTTCACGTAGTTTTACTTTGTTTGTGCTGATATCTGAAACAAGCTACATGTTTCAAAAGTGATGTATCCTGCAGTTGTGATGTATGTGGATTGTGTATTCATTGTTGATCAATTTACTTAAATATGCGGTTTGATTTTTCCTTCATTTAATAGCACTATAAAACCAATTGCATGATCTTGGATCATAATTTTCTCAGTTGGAACCGAACAACAACATCAACTAATACACATCACCATTTTGTCTTATTTAGGTCAACCCACTAGAAGAATACTACAGGAAACAGAGAAAGCTCCTTGATTTTCAAGTGGCTGGAGGACCTGGAGAAACATGGCAAGGCCTTTTGGCTGCTTTGCATCTTCAGCACAGGAATGCAATTGGTTCTACACAGTTGACCGCAGGATGCTGATGTTCATTCTTTTTGCAAGCATACTAAGTATAGGAAATATGAGTGTAACAAACTCTAATTTTTGGGCGGGAATACGTGTATTTTTGTTTGAAAGAGTACAATCTAGTTCTACTGCAGAAGAGGCGTGAGCATTAGACAAGCTTACATTATACTCTCCATATATAGATTTCTACAAAGTGCATTTTTCATGAATGCTTATGTTGTGTAAAACTTCAAATCCACGTTTATTAGTTTGTGTTGTGGCAATTGTCACCCATATGATTCTTGAGAGTATCGTGTTCTGCAACGTTTGGCTGTAAAAGCTATACATTGTGCTTCAATAGTACTTTGTATATTGTCCTGATGTTGATAATTGATAGTATTTAAAAGATAGAAAATAAGGACTACAGCAATTGCCTAAGCTGCAAGCATTTATTCACAGAAGTAAAGAAGGCAGTGTACCATACTGTTGCTTACACATTTCGAGAGGTCAAAATTATATTATTCACTGTTTATCCAAACTTCCCGAAGGAGTTGATACCTAACAGCATTTCCATTTCTGCTACCTTCTGCTATCCTGCTGGATTTTACAAGAGGTGAAGTTGCGATGCCCTCAGAAATGATAAAGTTCAAATCTAGTTGGTCCAGTTCATCATCGCTTGTGTATGACTTCTTGAGCACTGAAGATTTGCTTCGTCTCAGCTGAGTATGGCGACTAACTTCACCTAATAGACCATCAACTGAAGCTGCTGAAGGTGGCTTATAAGCTATAGGAGCTGCTGTGCATGGGTAGCTCATGACAGAATCTTCTTCGGCATCAAAAGGATCCTAACCAGAGAAAATTGCAGAAGCAAATCCGATTTACAAGTCTTGGTTCATTGTATTGTTATAATTAAAATGCTTAATTCATCAACTTTACTCCAAACTCTAGCATGGAAAAATGAACAAAGTCAAAGAGATGATATGAGCTTACCTCGGAGTTAAGAGCTTCAAGTACAACTTCATGTATTGGATCAGGGCAAAACTCATCCGGGACAAAAACATTAAGAACCCTTCTTATTATGATAGGACCAAATGTGGGACAGACCTGAAGAGTAAGGTTCAAGTAGCATCATCAATAAGGAGAAAGAAATATGAACAATTGGAAGCAAACAAGATAAACATGACATTTTTAAGGTTTTGAGATGAACCTCTTTTCTTATTGTCCTACTTAACAACATATCCTTTGGAAGCAGCATAAGATCACTCAGTGCGTTAAGGAGATTGAAAGACTCGGAAGAGGAATCATATTCACTCCCATTATCTTCATTATCTGCTCTAGTTTCATCGTCTACTGAGTTGGCACCACCGCTGCCAACAAGTTCAGTGATCCATCTGGACCAATTCCCTATCTGCAATCCATATGACAGAAACATCATAACATTATAAAAAGTTTGTTTATTTCTTGAGGTAAAAAAGAAGAGAAGTGACAAAGGGCAATGCTCTTGCTATTATGCATCAAGATAAGCAGTAGACTTACAACTATATATACATTAAAAACTCTAACTGGGAAAGTTCAACATGACTCTCACCGCAATTTTCAGTTGTGCACCTGCCCCAAAGCTAGCTTTTCCAGCTGGAACGGGAAGCACCTCAGCATCACTAATGGGATCTGATATTGGATCCGAAGGCATCTCATCAGCAGACTCTCGAAGGATAGCATTGAATATAGCTACGTCCAATCTAGCCACACATTGTTCCATTATCTGGTTTTCATGAACATTAATTAGCAGCAAGACGGACTGAGATCAAGACCATCACAGTTTGATTCACATTAAACCTATTGAAAGAGAAAAAAACTTGGGATATGAAGGAGGTGCTGGTTGTTAAAACATAACTACCTTTCCCAACACAAAGAACGCCGGTAGAGGAAGTAAGTTCTGTTTTATGGTCGATCTTACCAATTAATTGATATGTGAACTAACTACTATTTAATTAATTTATAAGTTTCCATGAGATGTACTGCAAAGACAGCTAAACACATGTTATGATGGCGTAAAGGAGCTTGTACAATATGGAAGGAAAGGTGGTCAGACCATACCAATTTAGAGAGCAAATGCAAACAACCACATTCATGTCCTCTGGCTCGAATAGGGCAAATCCTTTCACAGGCATGTCTCAAGGCTTTCTTCCAAAGCTCCAACGAGAAGTTTCCATGCTCTTCAGCACCTGAACTAGACGTCGTACTGCTAAATCTAATTATCTCTGGACCCATATCATTACAGATTGCTGTTGTAGCACCAGACTGCATACATGGAATGAGCGTCTGAAAAAAATAAAAAAAATGAATAAACCACAGTTGAGTTAGTGGATAGATAGTGGTTCTTCAGGTTCAAAATCAATAAATGACATCTTTAGGATTCATTTCATGCCAGTGTGCTTTAGGAGGTTGTGGGGAGATCGAGAGAGAGAGGGAGACACCTGCCACCAAATAGATTCAATGATGCGGGAGAAGATCCAAGCCTCAATTTTCTCAAGTGCTCTTATAAATGTAACAGGGTCCTCCCAATTGCCTAAACTCTCACAAACGTCATTTCTGACATCATTGCTGGAGCAAGACTCCCACTTGAGTGGAGAAAATTTCTTCTTCTTGGCCTTGACAACAGCTTTTTCAGCCATAGTATCAGCAGAAAGAGGTAACTGTTGCTGCCCATGGAATTTGGTTATAGTTGCTCTCAGCACCACTGAATTTGATAGCCAGAAAGTTAACCTGTGGTCAGACCAAATAAGTGAATCCGTATAAAGAAACAAATAACTGTCTTGTGCATGCATTAACTTATTTCCACAAAACCTTAAACTGGGAAGTTAACATCTGTGCTTTTAAGGATCAGTAACTAGAGATTCATCCATTGGATTTAGGTCTCAGAGAGGCATCACAGTAAATATTGCTGGAGACTATTATAATTAAGAACTTCGGATAGCACCCATGAAAGTGCTTCTACATTTTCATGTTTAAATACTTTTAAGCTGAACAATTTGGTCCCATAAGAAAAAATTCGACTTATAAATAAAACGACTTTACAGGCACCTAGGTAGTAACTATAACTGTTTGCCTGAATGCAGATATTACATCAGAAAGTAGAACCTGCTTGTCTGAATGCAGCTAATACATTAGAAAGTGAGAACTGAAAAGTACCTAGCAACATCATTTCCACATGCCTTTGCAACCAAATATATTCCAGATATAGCACTCTTAGCAGCACTTCCCCTTTTCAATACAGAATTTTCTTTATATGCATGTAGATAGAACCTAGACAGGCGTCTAGCCGGAGCATGGACCTTACTCGCAGAATATCCATGTTCTGCAACAACGGAGTAAAGGCCAACTTCAATAGCAGCAGATTCTCTCAGTTCTTCTTCAAGCATCTTTACTCTTTGCTCCAGCTTATGGATTTTGCTTTCCAAAAGAATGTTTGTTGTATCCCTAGGACTCACTTTTTGATCTTTTCTTTCATTGCTTGAAAAACCTCTAGTACCTTTTGGAGTATCTTGCACTAGAAGCTGATCACTTCCGACAGATCCATCCCTATTTGATTCTGGTGATGACCTGACTGACATCACATGCTTTAATATCTCGTTTTGGGGAGTAATACTCTTTGCTCCAGAACTGTCCCTGTAAGCAGAAACTGCATCAGTTCCCTTCAGGACAGGTTCTAGAGTATCCTCTTCGGGGTAGCAACTGACTGACTCATCCTTTTTGCATTGCCCTTTATTTTCCAAGATTTCTTTCTCGTGCTCATTCTCCTGGTGTTGCTCTCCATTATGAGGACTACATTGTTGACCATTTTTCCGATGATCCTCACTGTTTCCATTTTGAGTAACTGCATCTTTTGCATCATCACACAGCCCATTTAGAGATGGAGTTGAAGTGTTCTCTTCAATTTCATTGTCGGAGAAATTACTAAACGCTTTTACAAAGTTACTACTCTCATCTGTGATGTGCGGAATTGGACAGGCTTTTTCAGCTGGATGAGCACTGATCAAGCCTTCCTCAGAGCTCGGCCGACAGGATATTTCACTACCACTTTCATCACTGGCTGCTATTTGTTCCACACATTGTGTTTGTTTGTCCTGTTTGATCAACATGCAGGCATTCTGAGTATCTCCGGTTATATTATTCACGTTAGATGTTGAAATCTGAATGCTACTACTACCACCAATTTTCTTTGAGATCCACGCCAGATCAGAAGACAAATCAGTTGAGGTGTGTGACAAACTTCCTTGCAAACTTGAAGGAGATTTTGTCCCTTGCATTTTGTCCATATTTTCAAGCCTTTTCTTATCATCCAGTACATTTTCATATTCGTCTTGTCCAGGGCTACTTTTTACTCCCGCAAATCTTTCCTGCAATTATGTGCCAGCTGGGTATCAAACTAGCTAAGATTTTCATCACATTGGAAAAGCAACATTATACAACCAACCATTCATGTTAAAATGATGCAAACTTGTACAGAGTGCATTTCATTTAAAATGCTTCGATTCAATAGGTCATGGAACCTCTAACTCTATTGATGCAAACTTGTACAAAGTACATTTAATTTAAAATGCATGCCACGACAGTTTGGAAGTAATATAAAGGAATAACCCCAATCAGATATAAGTGATTCCACAGCAGAAGTTATTAATTAATAGAAAAGTAAGCATTGTACCTCTCCTTGAGGTGGTGAGCCATAGTTGGAGCCGTTGGTTGAAGAAGAAACAGGCAATGATAAGTGAGAGGAAACATCATCATCAGTGTATGAAGCAAACTCAGCTTCCTCTGCATATTCTTCACTCAGTAATCTAGAAAGAGATCCATTTCGGTCCATTGATGCTTCTCTTTTCAAGCTGTCCCTCAAGGATGGCCTCACGCGACTCCTCTCACCTAGCTGAATTTTCAGGAAAAGAAGGGGCTGTGCTGAGTTCCTGTAAGTTCGCTTGTAGTTAATGGGGGGACATATGCTCAAACTCTCTCTAATAACACCATAATCTGCCAAGTCAATAGTAGCAGTTCCTAAATGCTGACCTTTCACAGTCTTATCACGCCGGGGTTCATACAAGTGGAATTCAATGCAATTCTTTTGGTAAGTGTCACCATCTCCACCTTTAAAGGAAGCTTCCCTTAGTAGTGTCACAGGAAGTCTAAAAGACTCATCGAATTCAATTCTTCCATCACCAATACCAGAACCAGTTCCCAACGATGGCACAACTTGGTTAGTAGATCCAGAGAGCTTATCACCATATTGCCATTCGATTAGAACAGCACGAGGCGTATTCAGTGACTGTGAGGCTGGCCAAGGTTTAATCTCCTTAATATGGATTAGATATTCTACTTGAACTGACGGGCTATTCCTAGTTCTAGTTTTCAGTCCCAAAACCATGATTTCAGAAACAAAGATAAGGAATGGTCTTCAATTGGATGATATGAGCCTGCACATAATAAATAGAAAACACATCTTCAAGTTGTATGAAAGACCGAGATTTTCCAAACTTAAAACAAATTTGATTCAATCCAACAACTCAACCTACTTTTGGGAGAAACAATAAATGCCATATATAACATGTATACATTGCAACGCGACCAAGTTACATTCTCAAGTTAGTCTGAACTTGAAGAATCAAATGATTTCACAGGCTTAGAAACCCGAGTTATTCATTAACAGTCCTTATGACAGTTTCAAGAAAAGGGCAAAGAAATCAATACAAGAAAAGAAGCTCAAACAAAAATGTAGAAGGGTACAACACTTGGTCACCAGAAAAAGCATAATGGACAGAGATTGAAGGGCAGAGAAGTAGTAGATTGGCAGACTAACAGAAGAGAATGAGACTAACCCCATCTCGAATAAAGCAAAAGCGAAGACAAAACAGCTACTCTACATCACAAATTCACAATGTGGCATGAAGTAGTAATAACATCAAGATTTCCACTGAGAAAAATGAAAAAGAAATGACTTAGATAAAACATTACACCAGAATTATCAAGATTTTTCCCAGGAGTAAATGAGAAACTTTGCACTTCCATAGAAACATTAAACCAGAAAATCAAATGAATGTGAGAGAAATGCAGGCCAAGATGGTACCTTTTTTATCCCACACAGCAAAGGGATTAATGATTACCTATTCATGAGGCTGTAAGAGATAAACACGAGAAGAAAAACCCAAAAACCAGGTGGGGGTGTTTGAGTTCTGTGAGTGAGTGAGAAAATACAGAGAAAAAGAATGTCTTTTTCCTATTGGAAAACAAGACCCAAAGGACGAGGGAGGTGGGTTGTCGTGTTCTTGATTACTTTACTCATTTTGGGTTTTAACATTAATGGTTTTTTAAGTTTGTTCAATTACAGAAGCCTGTACATTACTATATTTTATTTTGCTCCAAAACAAGAAACACAACAACTTGACAGATGACACTGTCCCTTCTGGACAAGTAAAAGTGAACGGAAACGGAATATGCATTAAATTATTTTTCATTAAATGGACTGTAAAAAAAAAATATGTCAGCCGCTGATTGCCGGGTGCCAAGCAAAACAAGGTGAGGTAATGACACTGGCAGAGACAAATGTGGACCTGGAGTAACAAGATATAAAACATAAATGTTCGTCCGTGAATAAAGTACTAATACTATTTTAGTTTCTATGCACTTTTCTTTTTAATCGTCACAAAAATGTATTTTGATACAAATTCCTCTTCATTCCCCTTGTGCTCAGCAAAAGAACTACCTAATATCGTCACAAAAATGTATTTTGAACTAGAATTTATTTATTTATAATCCGATTTTGTGTCATGTCAAAAAATGTAGACCAAAAAGGAGTGTTATTTGCTTGATTTTAGCACTCCTTATACTTTGGGTGGGTATGCGTTATTGGTTTTTTTACTTTTTAGAGTCATTTTGCTATTTATTGTTGCCTTTTTTTTCATATCAAAATCATTTCAAATTGTACCACCTATTATGCTCCACTACAAATAAAGTTATTATAATTGCACCACCCAAGGCAAAACGCTATACTATAGAGTATGTTTTTTGTTTAACTTTTTTTTATAAAAAATAATGACAACTTCAACTATTATTGTGACTATAAGATTTTTAAAATTTATTATGTTAAATATATCATAACTATCTAAAATTATTAAAGCCAAATCGAGTATCATAAGTAGGTACATCCACTAGTAAAAGTATTTCGTGAACTGTACTTGAACTACATAACTTTACATCCATCACTATCAAAAATCTATTAATTTATGAACTTGAAATGTCCCCTTTTCTTATGCTCACAAGTATCTTTTTCTACTTTGTTGTACTGTGGCAGGTTAACAGTAAGCACTAATTTTTTTGCTCTTTTTGACCAAAAATAAAATAAGAAAGAAACTACTGGTTACTTTGAGTATGATGTAAAAGCAAGGAAAGAAAGACTTATTGATCTGCTAAAAATTCACCATCTATTAGTAACACTAACAGCTACCATAACAGGTGTGTAAATTAAACATGTGAACACTTCATTTTCCAGAAATGCAACTCCTCTTTGAAAGACAGTTTTGTGCTTGAGCTGCGTCACTGGCTGCACGTTAAAGCTGTTCCTCGTCATGAAGTTAAACGATTTTGTGGAACAAAGAACAGCAAGCTGCAGGAAATGAGTGCTAGGATTTGAGATGGAATTAGCAATCAGCACAAGGTAATATGCAAAATTCAACATGTAAAGTGGTCACAAATTTGGCAACAGGGAACTTGTACTCGAATTGGAAAAAAAATAGAAAATGAGGTGGAGGAAAGGGAATGTTGTTTCAGCTGTAACAAGATGAGATAATTATAATGTAGAAAAGCTAGCAACAGAGAAAGAATGAGAGAGATGTAGTGTTACCTGCAAGAGAAATAGATTTCAGTTATGGTTTTTGGTGTCCGTTGAAACGGCTTCAAGATATGATATAACAAGATCTGCTGCATTGCATCCAGAAGATAATGCTTTGCCAACTGACAATCCTCCCTTGTGGTTACCTACCATGGCAGAACTCATGTCAAAGTAGAGAAGCAATAATTTATTAGCTGGGATTTAAGTCGGTGGAAACTCAACTCAGCTTCAGCTTTCATGCCAAGCACATCAATAGGCATATGCTAGGCTAAAGAATTCAACGAGTATATTTGGCTTTGAATACAATATTTACTAAGCTAAAGGTTACATGATACGTGGCCTATAGTAGAGTACATTGCAGACCTTACTCATTGAAAAGAAGCTGCATCTAGGGGAAGAAAAGAAGATATTTCAAGTAAGGAAAATTGAAATATTACCAGCATAGAATAATCCAGGAAGATTTTTCTCCATTTTGTCAATTGAGTCTAGGACTAGATCATAGTTATGCCCGTACAACGGAAATGCTTTACTCCAGCATACATGACTACAAGTAAAGAAATAACCAGTTTTTCAAAATCTCAAATTTTTAAAGCAAAGCCTGCAGACGCTTGAATAAGATCAGCTATATACTAAGAATTCACGTACTTCACATATGTTGGCTCTCCCTCAGCACCCAACAACTGCTTAAGGTCAGAAGTTACTATCTCTTTCAGCTCAGTCCTGTGAATACAAGAATTCAACATTTTTATTTGACTGGAAAAGTCGACAGCAACTCATCATTAAGTATAATAGGGACAAAGTAAAAGAGACTGCAACAAAATTGAAATTATAGAAACCTCGAGGCTTTCGCGAGTTCTCTATTTCGGCTTCCACCAACAAATGTAGTGTAGAGATAGACATTGTTGGGTGCACGATCTGGAAACATCATAGAAGAGAAGAGGGTGCCTGCATGCAGTGCAGAAGTAATAAGGGCACAACAGTTTCCAGCTACTTACACTTCTTAACATAATACCTAAGCATTACCTAGTGTCTTCAGACCATGTTTTTGCTCCTGGGAGGGTACAAGCACTCCAAAACCCTCAAGGGGATGCTTTACACTCTCCTTCTTAAATGTGGTTATAACAACAGATAGTGGTACATAATCGACCTGCACATCATATGCTCAGCTAGACTGCAACAGTGCCAATGAACATAACAGTTCATACAAAAATACACAGTACATAACATATAGCTTCAGACTTGACCCTTCATATAACTCTTCTCAAGATACACTGACGGAAAATAGGGTTCCAGGTAGATATAGTGTTTGTGCAACTTTCTCCTCTTGGAACGGAGACCAACTTACTTTAAAAGTTCACTTAAATTAAAGCATTAACTGAGGAAATGAGTGCAATATCATGTGGAAAGACATTTTCATTTGCTGACATGAGGTTATTCTACAAAGCAAGAATGCCTATACTATACAAAACACCAAATGACCACAGAAGCACAAACCTCAGGAATAAAGTTGAGCAGAAATGGATTTCCTCTCTTAGCAATCTTCATACTCTTAACGTCACAGAGAGGGGCCTAATTTACATAAGCATAGTCAATAACGGCAACATTTAACATCTGCACAGGACTCAGGTATTCAAGAGTCCGTCATTAGAAGAATTGAACAATCACATGTCATGAGACTGAGATTGAATGAAGCTAGTTGAATCAAAGCAAATACAAGGAATCAATCATTCCAGTGTCTCACCGTCATAATTACAGCATCAAATGATTCTTCTTCTGCTTGCCGCTTGTGTGGTGAGGCAGAAAAAATTGACCAGCTATCTATCGCAGAGTCCCCACTACAGCTACAAGATAATTCCAGAACTCTAGAGTTTAGCCTAAGTTCATCTTCTTTGAGATCTTTGCATATTGCGTCAGTAAGTGTCTGCAAAAAATTTGGATGAGATAACACTAGGATGAAAGATAACTAACAGAAATCACAGGATCGAGTTTCTAAAAGACGTAAGTGATGCCAATAGTCGACTACTCATTTATCTTTCACTTAAAGAGATATAATCTATCATTAAGAATAATATTTTTCATGAGAAAAGATAAAGAGAATGAGTTGAAGTAAGTCGAGTTTGGTATATCATCCCTTTACACCTACCTCTTATGTTAGAAACTTAAAAGTAAAAAATCACCCAGACAGGGACAAGATTTACAAGTCAGATCTAGTGTGTGAAGTTCATGCTGAAATATTAGACAAGTCATCTGTGGAATCAAATAGATGGCTGACCCTGAAATGATACATGATGCATAAAAGATGTGGTTGTAAAAATTCAAATTTTCTGCCCTTTACCTTCAATGCATGAAGAAAAAGAGAACAAAAGTATACTTACTTGCATTCCACCCAAAAATGAAAAGGACCCCCGCTGGCGCTTCTTATTTACTGAAGTTTTGGGTGGCCCTTGTTTCTTTTCCTTTATAGGTGATAACTTGGATCGAATTGCCCCAACTATGACTGAGCCAAACCTAGCAAGTATTGACACCAAATTCCATAAGAGGGCTATTTGGATGATTATTTATTTTTTTGCAAGGAGTTTGCTCAACAAATTGCATCCTCTATCAACAAGAGTTTTACAGTAGCACCTCTGCAACTGTGGGACAAGGAAGCAAGGAGAATGATTGCAAACCCATGTGATGGCGGAAATTTGGACGTACATACCTTTTCTCTAAATTCCACAACTCTGGAAACGAAAGGTGCATCTGTGTCAGAAGGAAAGAAAACAATGAAATTGGAGTGATAGCCAGAATGACGCGTAAGATAACAAGTCATGACCTAAATCTATGGCTCATGAAATATACTAGCTACACACCAAGTTTACATTGTCCTCCCCCAGTTTACCCTTTTTACTTAATTGTAGGAGAAATTGTGTAACTATACAATGGCATATTGACCCCATTATCTTATCCTTTCTGAGATTTGTGTTAAAAAAATATAGGACGGACAAACAAGCGATATAGACGAATACTCACTGAAAGCGGGTCAGGATCACCACCACATGTTCCAGCAACAAAAGGGTCAATTAGATAGTCAACAACCTAGCAGGTAACAAGAAAACATATGGATATTAGGTATTTAATTGAAGTTATTATATACAACGAGATTTTCTTTTGTAATGGAACATCAGAAGATTCGAGGTGCATGGAGGTAAAGTCAATCAAAGGTAAGCAAAAACCTCCTTTCCAAAATGACGCTGGAAGAATCCACTGACACTGCATATAATATGGATTGGTATGTCAATTAAACTAGCCCTTATGATTTATTTGGCAGTCGAAAGACTCTAGATTGACTAAGTTCAAAATCATGCGAATATGATGCAGCTAGTAATAAAAATCACCATAAGAATATATGTAGATTATGGAACAGACAATATGTCCATGCAGACACTTAGTGGTATTTGCTGTTATAAGCAACGGGAAGAGGCTAGATTTAAGGAGGGAATAAAAGAAAGCACATGGAAAGTACTAGCTCGGGTATAATATCTTGTACCTTTCGTGTTCGTCAGACACCTTTGTAAGCTTTTTATTCTTCCACAAAAGTGGCTCGAAAAGCATCTGAAGCTGCAGTTATTAAGCTATCTTATAAGACAATATTCTTGAAAGTTAACCATCATTGCTCACAAAAGGATAGAAATAAATGAGACATAAGATGAAAAAGGAATATAAATATGGTTTATATATTTTTATCAAGGTCTTCACTACACTATCCACTGTTAATAATCACTTCAAGTCTGATGTCATGACAAACATAGAATTCAAGTTGTTCTGGCTTTTGATCTAAGTTCTGACGTTCCTTTGACTCACCAAAAAGCTATAGACAATATTTGAACTCCAAAAGAACAATTTCCAAGGTTGTCTCCAAAGACCTAACTTCAGAAACCAATATTTTCGGAATATGATACTATATCCAGAAGTACAATGTCTAAATCACTTGGACCAACCACATATTTTCACTGATATTTGGGTCTACCTGTCAAAAATTCACCTAATCGGTTAAACCATTTTTTGAGATGATATGTATTTCAAGATATCATTCTCAAAAAAAATTAAAAAAATTCATGATATTTCCAAAAATTAAAGCCCCAAGTGTATTTGCCTCAAGAAACTGTTGATTGGTAGAAACAATCACCTAAATGTATACAGGCAAATTGCCAATTACAATTATTAAGCTTATGCAGGCAATTTATCATGTCTTTATCTCGAAATCACTATAAACCCTCATTTTATTAAAACAGCAAGAAATTGCATTTTACAGACAGCTCTGAGGGGATCTGCAAAGAAGCTATATTGCTTACATGAGAAGTAAATTTTGGTACACAAATCTCGCTAAGCTATGGTAAAAATAAACTCATCATTCAAACTTCAAACAGGTTAACAACAAAACTTGAAGATAAGGAGATATAAGATTGCAATCCTGTTTGAACTTTGATGTTTCACTGACACTTCCCAAAGAAGCAAGTTGAAAGACTCAACATGAGTTTATGAAAATCTATATCTAAATCAGGAAGGTAGGATGACCCACATACCTTTGATCCAGTGGAAAGAAAATTGCTTTTGATCAGGTCAATTGGATTTGAAGGTATCTGGAATTAAAAACCCAGCTTAGAACATGACTTATCACAAAACTCCAAAAGCAGGAGAATGCAAGTAAAGCTGAACAGTGCAGAGAAACATGCAAGTTAATAAGCTTTCCATGGACAAAACTAACCAGAGTAGGAGTACCATTTCTGGCAATGTAGCGCTTGTTCTGTGAAAGTGGCTGCAGAGTGAAAGCATGGAGAAGCAGTTTTCAGTTAGAATCTCAGCTTAAAGTCTAAAGTCATCAAAATTTTCAAGACTCTAAAGCTTATCCCATAGTTCAAAAATGAATCAAGGGCTACTTTCAAAGGTTATAACACATAGTTAAAGCAGTAACCCTTACAAATTGTAGTTTTTCTCGGAGTCCAAGCGAATCAAGCAAAAATGTGACATCACCTTCACTTTCAGTCTGCATAAGGTCAAAAGATACTTGTTTACTAGTTTATCCAAATTGGAAACAATGCACAAAATTCAAAGGCAAATTAGGAATTAACATACCATAGTATTTGCGCCCTCATCCCATATTATCCCATCTTGACTCAGGCTTCGTAACTTCCCTCCAGCTCTCCCTTCTGCTTCGAATACTGTGACATTCAAGCCATGAATTTTCAACTTGTATGCTGCAGCAAGTCCACTTGAATATTAAATAAGTTAGTGGCATCAACTTAAAAAGTAACAACGATCAAAACGGAAAATGAAAATTGAAGCTTTAAGAGTTTACTAGCAAAATACTTGAACAACAATACGATGATATGAGTAACAAACTTGCATTGTTAGCTATGATGGCGAAGAGAATTGGAAAATTAGGTAAAGTTAAACTGATATGATAAAACAATTGCAGAAGCTAAAGATACCTGACGCCAGCACCAATGACTGCAACTCTCTTGGGACAATCTACACAAAAAAAAATGCGTCAATTTTGCTTGGGATATAGTGGAATTGTGGAGACTTACATGGAGATAGAGAAGATTACTTTGTTTATCTTCTCCGGCAGATGGAGCCATCGGAACCCAAAAGTGCAAAATTTGGGGAAAAGTGAAATGCCCAGCCAAGACAAGTCAAATGCCTTAAAAGACAATGTTCAATATATGACATATGTATTGATGGATTTGGTTCGATTTTGAAATTTATCGTAGATATGCTAAATCATTATAGAATCATTAATATATTGATTGACACACAAAAAAAAAAAAAAGTCATTAAAAACCACTTATTAAAAATAAGGTAACAAATCAAATGAATAATGCACTAGTTCACAAATTACATATTGATAAAAAACAAACACTTTTACATGGTTAAATAAACTGTAGCTTGAAACAGCAATAAATAAAAGTAGAAAATTAAACCCTAAGTCAAGCATTTTTTATACAAAATGATATAAATATAATTATTTAATTTATTATCAGGTTATCGCATAACCGTTCAGAAAAAAAATCAAACCGTTAAGAACCGATAATTAAAAAAAAATCAAAACTGCTGAATCAATAACTTTTTTTCGATTCGACTTTGAACAACCCTACATTCAACTATACGAGATTATGTAACAAAATCATTGACCTTTATTTTATATTGATAAAGTCATTCAATTTAAAGATTTTTTTCTTATAAAATTACTCAACCAAATTTATCATAAAAATGCCCCACTTTATCCCCTTTTAACATTTTGGGTTTGAGAAACAATGCTCGTTCACATTTGGAATGTGATAATAAGCACCATTGATGTTAAATCAATTGTTAGAAATGAGTTGGATTGATTGTATATATTTTTCAAATGTAAAAACAGCCTTCAATTAATATGTACACTTTAAATAATTAAAAAAATTATTGGCACATGAAAAATGTATTAGTCTTAACTCCACAGAAGTTATTTGAACATTCAGGTCTGGTCCAAGTTACATCAAGACATTTCAAGTGGCTGCAGTCATATTCGTTTGTACAAGGTTTAAAGATCAAGTTGTGTTGCTAGAAGCACCAATTCATGGTGTGGTGTGGCTCCAATGCTGACCGCGTTCGCGAACTACTAGTCTCCTCTGAGAAGCTGATAACTTCGCATTCTGATTTTCTTCCTCTTTGCGTATAATCAAAGTGCTATAAAACTCGTATGTCTGTCCTTGCACGAACACAGTGATCTCCGTGGTTGCTACATTAAAATAGAACCAACGACGTTCTTCTGCAAACTTGCTGTCCTTGAATCAGATGAAACAATGGAGAATCCTGCCATGAAATAATGTGCAAGAAAAAACACTTGAAAGGACCTTGATTACAACTTAGATCCTGGTAAATGAATCCTTTTTAATTCTTTTCTCAATATCTTCCCAGATGGACTTTTTGGTATGGAGCTAACAAATGCCACCCGCCTTATTTTCTTATATGGAGCAACCTGCAACAAAATATATGCACAATTATGTTGTGGACAAGCACGCCAGTCGATTCTTATTTAGTTCAACTACAATCTGCCTTTATCGTCAATGCATTTCACTTTCATACATGAGATTTTTGAGCTAAAATGGTAGTCAAATTATTAGTCCCTTCGTTTCAATCTAAGTATCTTGTTTTTCTTTCTACTTTGTGTCAAAAAGAATGTGTCCGCAAGCTTCAAAAAAGTATTTGTGTCTCGTCAACTAAAACACATAAATTATAAAGGAGGGAGTAGATTTTTATGATGGAGAACGAGAAATAGCTCAGAGCAAATAGTAAAAGGAAGCACCTGTTTTGAAATAAAATCAATCACTTGTTCTTTGTCAAGAGTGCTTTGGGGACGTCTCACAGCAAACGCCATGGGCAGTTGACCAGCTTCTTCATCAGGATATCTGCCACAATTTGTTCATAAAGATTCATTTCTTGCAGTGTGCAAATGATATGTCTTAGCTTAGTTGTCTGAAAACGAAAATGCAAAATCTTACGGTATGACAGCAGCATCTACTATTTCAGGGTGGGATTGAAGAAGTTGTTCTAGTTCAGCAGGAGCAACCTGAAAATCAAGAATGAATAAGTAGGGAGGGATTTCCAACGTAAGGTGCATAAGAACTTAAAAGGTTACAAATGCAGGTAGCAATGGAACCTGGTATCCCTTATATTTGATTAGCTCCTTCAGCCTGTCTACGACAAAAAGGTACCCATGATGATCAATATAACAAAGATCACCAGTCCTCAACCACCCACCTGGCATCAGAGTTTCAGAAGTGTTCTTCGGATCACCGATGTAACCTGAAAAAATATTACAGTATTGTTGACAATGAACTATGCCTCAATTTCAAACAAGTTGAAATCGAGCTTTCTGTTAAACATCATTCTGTCAAGTAATTGAAGTTACCTTGCATAATGGTTGGACCTTTGATCCAGAGCTCTCCTTGCTCACCAGGAGGCAGAGCATTCCCAGTGTCTGGATCTACAATTTTTGCTTCAGAATTTGCCAGTAACTTTCCTACAGAACCCTGACGAAGCATTTCTTCAGTAGTTGCAGCCCGAAATGCTGCTCCAGCCGTTTCAGTTAGTCCATATCCCTCAAATTCAAGACTCAAATTCAGTTCCATGTTAGAAAAAAACAATTCCTTAGCTTAGCCAGAAACCGGTTTACATAAATCAGTTAAATATGAAGTAGTCCGTCCCTAGGACTTTGGTCTAGCCGTTAACCTTGCAGTTCATGATCTTACTATGTGGATTACAGACACACATCACGAGTCCGGACCCTGTTTGTTGCGGACAAAAATCTTGGGAATTTAATTGAAGAAGGGTAAAAGGATGGATTCATTATTCATTGTTCCTGAACCATGCGTGTAATGACCCTCATGGTCATTTCTGTGTCTTGCCTTCTGTGTGTCGTTTAGAGCGTTCCTATAGCGACCCCAAGTCATTTATGACTTGCTGGGACTGACAGTTCGGTCACCTGGTCGTTCGTTTGGTCTT
>JAJOOR010007528.1:0-32107 GCA_036250505.1 Solanum acaule | reverse complement strand
ATACAAATTTAGAACAATGCTACAAACTGTTGAAAGAATTAAAGGACTCATAGACAAGCCAAAACGCATCAGATTGTGGAACAAGTCTTTCTGTATCAGAGCCAATAACTCAGGATGATTTCCAGACGAAGCACCACTTACTTCTATGGCTGAATTAATTAACCCCAGTGCAAACAAGGGAACATCTTCATCATATGCTATAGGGTTGGATCTAGAACCAATTTCAATGGACTCCATCACATTCAGAAGAGAACACAGGAAATGAAATATCTCCACTATGCAGGGGACCCCATATGGATCCATCATAGGGTTTTCTCCATTACTAGCAATCTCCTCCTTTTGAGTTTTCTCATCCGTTGTTTCATCCCTCTTGTCTGATGCATTGGAAGGAACTGCAGCTGATGCTGACTTACCAGTGGATTCTGCACTAACACAACCATTGTCATGTTGTTTTTCGCCTGCCTGCACAAAAGTAAGTGACGATAAACAGGGGATATTGGCCTCCACTTTTAGTAATTTAAGGGTCAAAGCTATGCAATATAAAAATGTGTCGTGTGTTTCTTCAATTTTGTGCATACTAAATTATGCTTCAATTAAAGGCCAAAATAAATAGATATAAATAGCAAAGAAATAACTCTTCGGGGTCTCTTTAGTCCTGTATCAAAACAACTAAATAGGAGAATTTTTTTTTATTGCAAATCACTATATGCAAGTATCCTTGAGGGGAACAATATTCTCTGTTCAGGTCTAGAAATGAAAATAATATCTCACTTTGGTTGGACAACTGGGTGGGTAATGACTCCTTGAAGGAGTTGATTCCAGATTATTCACTTTGGCAGTTAACAACTTTTTTGGCTGATAGCAGATGTAATGGTATTTGGAGCATAAAGATTAGAAGGAATTTCAATGACTGGGAGGTGATTAGGCTTGCTTAATTTTTCAATTTCCTGAACATTTATCAGCAACCATCCAGTACATCTGAGTTTTTACAGTGTGTTCTTCTTCATCATCATTTATCAAAGAAGCAACATAAATTATCAAGAATACCAAGAAAGGTGAAAGAGTATAATTAAGTGAGAAACCCGTAGATTGGTAGACATTAGATAAGGGGGAATGATGCCTAATTAATTTTGGAGTTCCAATTTTGAGATGTCATTGAATGATCATTACGAACTAATTTGGATATTTATTCAGTAATAACTAGTTTAGGACATTTTTTTAGATAAATAAGTAAATCGAATATGACTAAAGGATGCATCAGTTGTTGTACATTCCTATCATCTATAAATCCAATCACCATCAAGCTAACAATCCTTGGAAGGCTAACTACTTCATGACAACAATAATGGACTCTGAACTAACCATTAAAGGAGTAAAAATATTCCACATGGTCAGTCAAAAACTAAAATTCTAAAATTACAAGAGACAAGTGATGCCATTCAAGGACTTCTTGAACAGTTATCTGGTCAAACTGGGTTACCAGCACTTCTCCATGTTCTAGAGACATTGTTTATATGAACAAAGTTTATCCCTTAAGGAAACCATAATTTTGCAAGTTCAATAAAGCAATTACATCAGAAAGTTCAGATTTAGACAAGATTATGGCAAAAATATTGAGTACTTTGAACTATATCAGATTTCAGTATTTGGCCAAGCCCCAAATTCAACTATGAGCTGAGGGTAAGCCACATGCAAGCTCCAACCAATTATGAATGAGAGCAAAAGTTAACAAGGTTTGAATAAGGATCACCATAGGCTCAACTCATAAGGCCAATTTTCAATTCTAATATTTATTTTTCAATTTCAACTGAACATTTAACAAGTCATTTCTGGCCAAGAATCACTAGCACATGCAGCTATGATCTCATTCAAAAGAAACATAGAAAAGATCATAAAAGTAAATGTAACAATATAAATCGAAAGTCCCAATTACCTCTGAGTCAGCACACAATCTGCTTTGCTGATCAAATTCATGCGTTTTGCTGACAATGTTAGGCAGGTGAGAGAAAATATGTCTCACCAATTCATGCATTGTGTGTCTTGCTATTCTCTGCAGCAGTTCACTTTTGGCACTAGCTTGATGAACAAGCCGAAAGCAAGTGTTTACAATGTTGCACACGTGATGATTACTTAAATTTGCTGATGCCTTACTTTTCATGCAAGCCAAAAGAACCTGAAGTATCTTCATCAGTACCACTTCCTCGGAGGCAGGATCAGTCACTTCAAAGCGGCAACTTGTCACGGTCTCAACTATCTGATGTAAAGCTTTCTCCACATTCATGATAGATGAATCAATTATTTCAAGGGTTAAGAATTTGTAAACAGAAGACAATGCAACACCGGTTATTGGTGCACCAGTTTCGTCAGATTGAATCACATCCAAGAAAGGCTGAAGATATAGGAGTGGATCAACTCTGTTCCAGTGATGTTGCCATGAGAAGATACTTTTCCGTAATTCCTTGAAAGAATGGATGAGAGGATGCTCTAGCTGATCATCAGCAGCAGCATAGCGGAACCCCCACCTTACATTTCTCCTCATAACAGCCAAAACAGCACCAATTTCTGAATTTACCATACATGCTAAGGCACCTTTGGAAGGCTTTACAGTGCAATCCTTGGGTTCTGAAAATGGAGTATTGACTTCACTCTGCTGATTAAGGCACCCCATCTTGATTAAACTTTTAATTTAGCTCACTTGAATTGTAAAAGAATTGAAAGGCTACAGAACGAATCAAGCAGCATCTTGCTAAATCATCTCCTGAGCATCAACAAATTGGTTTAATATAAGACAGCCAACCCTTATAAGTAGATAAAGGCAAGTAAAACAGTTAGTGAGATACCAAAAATCAACTAGCTACATTTCATTCACGGTGACAAACGACTGAGATATCGTTAAAAGATTAAAAGGCTAAGAGTTGTTAGAAGAACTGAAGAAGAGTGTAGTGCCATAAAGAAGACAATAAAAAATAAGACATATCCTAACCAAGGTAATTATGAAGTGCCTTTTTAAGGGCAAAATGCACAACCAAGTATAGCTAGTAGATGAAGCACCTAATTCCTTCAAAAGAAAGAGATCAGAAAACTGAGTGAGATGACTAGAACCATTTGCTTTTGAAGGAACAGCTCTGTAAATTATCTTCTGTTTTTGCCAATAAAAAAGAAAGAGATATGGGCAGTAGTTAACAATTTTTGTTTTAAAAGGCTACTAAATGGTTTTTCAGTAATTTGGTAACGTTGGTAAGTGAATAAACTTACAATTTCCTGAATTATTGATAGTTCTTCTCCACCTTGAATATTCTATTAGAATTCAACTCTACTCCAAGTACTCTTCTAGGCATCCAAATGTCCAAGTCTCTGACACTTTCAAATGTTAAAATCACTCTTCTCTTTCTCTCTCTCTCTCTCTTAAATGCTCATCTTTCTTCCTGATTAAAAAAAATCTTTCTTTAACGCAACAACGGAAAAACAAGATAAGTAAAAAGGAGCACAACCACGACTACTATATTGTATTCATTTGCTAGATCATTCTGTCAAGATGTTAAAAAAGCTTTGTCCACCCATAGATCTTTGCATCCTTAGAAATATTAAGATTAAGCTTTGCCTTTCAGCATTTTGCAATCAATACAGAACTTCTCACCTAAATAGATCAAAGAGAACCCCTAATACGTCTTAAATGAGCACCATTTAAACAAAATGAATATAGAATTTGTACAACTGACTGGCACCCACGGGTGTGACCTAGTGGTCAATGAAGTGTGTTGAACACCATGAGGTCTCAGGTTCAAATCCCTGCCTAGACAAAACACTAGGTGATTTCTCCCATTTGTTCTAGACTTGATGGATAGACTCACCCGGTACCTGATGTTGATGGGAGGTTTCCCGCGGAAAAAAAAAGGATTGTATAACTGAGTGCAACAAGATTGTAATTGAGATATATTGATTTGTACAATTTAGTTACCATCACAAGAACCCCAACCTCCTGAAACAAATAATCTCATCCCAAAAGCACAAATAACAGAAAAAGGCAAACAAATGACTCGAAATTCAGAACAACCGCATTTCAAATCAACCTTTAAACCTACCTACACCACCATGAAACCAACCCACGGGTTTAGGTTATGGCATATAAAAGATCACAAAAAATGATCTTTACACAACCAATAAAATTCAAATCGCCTTTGAGATTTTCAAAAGCATATTATTATATAAATTGTCTCACGATGTCACTTCACTGGTTATTGCGCCAGAAAATTCAGAAACGAAACGAAAATCATAGCAACAAATTCGAAATGCCGGATCTAAATCAACAATCAGAGTCATAATACAGAAATGAAAAAAAAAATAGCTGAAGATCAGTATGGAGTATGGAATTCAACTTTTGTGATTATATATTCATAGGATCCAGAAGAAAGTGAAATTTACCTTATACACAATATTGAAAGCTGCTCGTAATAGGGTCCTTGCAGTTGATTTTTTTTGCAGTTGATTTTGGAGGGGTCTTCTTTGTCAATCTTTAAACAACGGGTTAGAAATCAATATTTTTTGTTTTCATTATTATTCTCTCTTTTTTATTTACATTTTCGATGTTTAAATAATAATAATTGAATTATTGATTTATTGTTATTGGGTTATTAGGTTAATGGATTTGTGAGTTATGGGTTCATTTTCAATTTTATGATTGTCAAAGCTATAATCCAATAAGATTATATTATTAATGTTTTACCCTAACAATATAAGGGAAAATTACGTGAATAAACAAACATATACTGGTTAATTAGCTAATATGGTTATAGTTTGAATTAATTACGGCTCGCAACATAATTTTAGCTGTAATTACGTCACTTATATATATACAAATACAAATTATACATATATACATATAATTATATGACAGATATACAAATACAATTAGTCTCTCTCCACTCTCAGTCCTCTCTCGCTTGCCTCTGTCCTCCCTCTCCAATCTCACTCGCCAGATATACAAATAGATATGTATATCAGTTACATATATACAATTATATGGCAGATATACATATACATTTCGTCTCTCTCCACTTTTTTCCCTCTCTCGCTCGCCTCTCTCCTCCCTCTCCCAATCTCGCTCGCTAGATACACAAATACATATATATACTAGTTACATATATACAATTATTTGACATATATGCATATACAATTCGACAGATATACTATATAATTTTTCTCTCTCCACTCTTTGCCCTCTCTTGCTCGCCTCTCTCCTCTCTCTAACATATAGCTATGAATCGTAATTAGCAAACTATAGTTATGGAGCATAATTAAGTTATTTTTGAGTGGTTATATGCGAAAAATAACATTTTACCAACCCTATCATCTAAATTTTCATATTACTTTCGATCGTTTGCAACACAAACTAGTCGCTCTAAAGTGATATCTTCTCTCTTCTCGACAAACTAGTATTATCTTCTCTCTTTTAGATTTGATTGTGACAAAAGAATTACAATTAATATTGTTTCTGCAATTTATTGTATGAGTTCTTTTGAAGGAATTTGGACAATTATATCTTAAACAAAAGAAATAAATGTAAAAAATTGTGTTACACTTCTACACTTATCGATTACACCGAATATCAAACCTTTGAGGACCAAAAACCGATAATAAATATCTTATTAGTTTGATTATTAATTTAGTGTGTTCACAAATCAATATCTTCCATTTGGAGGGTGGCTAGAGTGCCCTCGTTGACATCTTCTTATAGTTGATGAAGCAATCAACAACTCCACATGGCATCCCATATCAAATGGGAAACTTCGAAATGAATCTAAATAAACAAAAACAGCACAACAAACACAACGCATATATGCAAAAAAATATGGATAGTCTATTTAATTGGCACTCAGCATATAGTTGTGCAGATTGTGATCATGTTGAAAAGTAACTATGAGCTAAAACTTTTAAATACTTAAACACAAGTAAAATAATAATCGCCTAAAGCAAAAAATAAAGCAAATAAGTATCTTTTATAAAAGAAATTTTCAAGAAAGACAAGTGGATAGTTTTGAACATTTGATTTCGTTTTCTATGCGTAAAATTTCAAGTTTAATAGTTTTAACTTTTGATATTGAAGATTTACCTATGAGGTAAGCAAGATCAAAAGTTCAAAATCACTCATCATCAAGATCATTCGTGTAATTTCTGGAGGGGAAAAGGTCACCAAATATGTATCGAACTGATCGACAAGTGACATAATCTGAATTAATCATTTCATACTGAATAACAAGTGGACTTATTCTAGTGACCAAGTCAGGCCACAGCCACTGATTTTTGTTCTATAAATTAACTCTTCTCTCGAAATTTAAAAAAAAAAAAAGGTTGAAAGAGGAAGCAACTCTTTTGCTGGGTCAAACCATCTATTAAATAACAGTATATCCCTTTTGTTTCTTATTTCTTAGTAGTATATACTAAAATATAGTCCTCCATATGTTGCTATAACAAAGCCAAAGCAATAAAACAAATGCGTCTTAACAAACAGGAAAAGCACCTTTCAACTCTAATAATTTGCCATTTGACAGGATATTCCTTGCCCGTTCATATAAAAATATGAAATTGACATCTCAATTTACTTGTGTATAAAAACTACTAACTATCCATTCTTGTTTATTACGCACAATTCCTAATATCCATTTTTTACGATTAGGACCAATAAGGTATCTAATCCCATTCGCTCTCCCAGGGAGAGAAGCACATCGAATACACACAAAAAACAATGGCTAGGAAGAGAAAAGCTGAAGGACTAACGAAAATTCATGATGCTGCAGCCATCCTAAACGGAGCTCAACGAGCTCGAAAGAAATTTGTTGGAGTTAGACAGAGGCCATCAGGGAGATGGGTTGCTGAAATAAAAGACACCATACAGAAAATAAGAGTATGGCTTGGGACTTTTGACACTGCTGAAGAAGCAGCAAGGGCTTATGATGAAGCTGCTTGTTTGCTTCGTGGAGCCAATACTCGCACGAATTTCTGGCCTTCTTCTTCTCCTTCAACTTCAGCTCTGCCTCCGAAAATCACTAAACTTCTTCTCAGCAGACTCAGAGAACGAAATAAATCCGTAGCTGCTGCTGCTAATGATGACGATTCGTCCAGTTCTACCTCTCTGGCTGCAATTGGTCATCAGCAGCAGAAGCAACAAGAAAAAATTGGAAACACAGTAGCTGATTTTTCAGATTTGTCGTATACTGATTATCTCAATTACCCTGAAGATAATGTAACTGATAACAACAACGCGATTGCTAATGTAAGTGCAATTACAAGAGAAATAACAAGCATAGTGCAATATGGCTATAATCAGGAATTGAATTTTCATCCTGTGAATAACTATGAGAGATTGAGCGCGGAGATTATAGAGATAGAAGAGGCAATTAATACTGATGTTGAAGATATAATAGAGTCAAACATTGACTTCCAATTTCTCAACGAAATTGGATCGTGTAACTATTCACCATTTGATTTAGCTGAAGAGCTATCAATGGTGGAGACAATGGAACAGGGGATGGATTTTGGGGAAGAAACATCAATGGTAAGTGAGGCAATGAGGAGGATGAATTACGAGAGGAAGTTTTCAGCTTCTCTTTATGCTTTCAATGGGATCACAGAATGTTTAAAGTTGAAGATGAAATCTGGAGGCCTAACGCGGTCTGACCAATTATCCATGCTTCAAAATGCATGCAAAAGGAACCTCGACAAGGAGAGGGAAAATGAAGAATGCAACGTTGGAATGACTGAGAAGAAGGATGAAGAGAATTCATCGGAAGAAGTAGCATTTTCGTCGATGGAGAGTGCTTATGACAGTGAATTCTCCCTTTGGAGCTCTATTGATCTCCCACCAATATGCTTCGTTAGTTGAAAATGTTTGACAGAATCATTTGTACAAGTTAAAATTTGTGTTAATTTGTATGTTTTCCAAGTGGAAAACGGAAATGTTTGGACTTTTTTATATAGTAGACAAACATTAATGTCAATTCATTGTGCAAAGTTTCCAAACGAGTTAAGAGAAAGGAAACAAATTGACACAAGAAAATCCATGTAGGACTCCAAATGATGGTCGATAGGGGAGAAGAGGGGGAGGGAAGTAAATTAGATTAGATCCTAACAGTAAATGGGTCAAAGAGAGACCTCGCGCGCATCTTGCAGTTCAATCTGTAAGTAGAAACTGTAGGTAACTGAAATTCCATAGACACTGACAACGTTTAAAAGAAACATTAAAAAAGAGAGTGAGCTAGATCTCCTAGCGAATCAACAAAAAAAAAGTTGCTAGGCACCTCTGACCAAGCAGGGTGAAATTTGTTAACAAGACAAAATGCAGTAACTGAGCTGGTATACCAATTATATACAAGCACGAGCTTTCCAACTTAGCTCCTTATTTCAGAGACTTCAAAGTACTCGAAGCTGAGCAAGGAAAGCAGCACAGAGATCCAGGAAGAGGAACTGTGGACCCTGAAGCCTCTGAAGGTCAAGCAAGTACTTCTCCTCCCTGGTTTTGTAAAGCTGCACGAAAAGAACACAAACATCAAATAAAATTTCAGAACCATACAAGCTGTGCAACTCACAAAAACAGCAGATCCAAAGAACATAGAAATTCTATTGCTTTCTGAAAGACGGACCAATTAGGAATATTTTTTTCATTAGTCTGTCCTATTCGAGCCAATTTGTGTGCACCTTGGCTAATTCCAGCAGGTACTTACTACCTCTTACCAACACAAATATTGGGCAACTTTGTCTACCAAGGTTTTGGACAGAAGTGATGAAATCACCAAAGAAGTAACACTTTATCCTCTTCAGATTAAACAAGGACCAATTCATATGCATTCAAATGTTGAAACCAACCTAAAGTAATTTTCCAAAGATTTGCATCTAAAACACATTGGCAAGCATCAAGAACAAGCAAGCTACAAATTTGGGATACATACAGATTAATAGTTGCTGAAATCCTTCCCCTATATATGATAAAATAGATATAGACATCCACTTAGAAAGAATACAGGCATACAAGTGAGACTTCCACCAATTATGTGCAACATACTTCATTACTGCTAGTGCAAACTACTTTCTCACCCAATTCTTTGTTCATGTCATTAAGATTGACCATGTTACTAAAGCTTTTCTTATTTTCATGATATACAAGTGTGCCCTCTAAACTCTATCTTAAGGCCAAAGCAACATTCATGTACTCCTGTATGAAAAAGTTAGACAGAAACTAGATGTATGATCCATGAAATTTTTCATTACCTGAACTTCAAACTTGACCACATTTGTTAATTTTGTGTCCCCATCATTCTCAATGATGGATGAATCATCTCCAAAGAACTGATTCCCGTGCATGGAATTAACACCCATGCCTTCATGATGACCAGGTATGCTAGGAACCCATCGACATTTCATGTTATACTGACCAATCTTTTTCCAACATACATTCAGTTCTTGCAGAGCTTTCAGAACTTCAGTCATTATTTCACGTGGATGCGCTCGAGACTGTAGCAAAAAAAACAAAAAGGCGTTTATTCTGTATAGCATACTGTTGAACAGAATTTAGAAGCAAATTGTCTAGAAAATTTCACAAGAGAACCCATCAAATTAACAGAGGATGTACGTGCATGAGCCTATACTTATTATACATGGAATTGCCAAGATGTTTTCAAAGTTAATCAGATTGAATACAAAATAGGATCACGGAAGTTTTCAATGATTACCAGTACTTCAATTTCCATCATAAAAATAAGAACAAAGGTCTCGTACTTGGCCCTTCCCTCCACTCACATGTTAACATAAATATCCATTTGCATATTTCTTTGATCAATAAGTATGAATGTCCAGCCCCCAGGGCTTCGGTCTAGGGGGATAAGAGAAGGTAGAGGAGCAGGGTCATATGACTGTCCAACGATTAGCTTATTTAAACGAAAAATAAAAGAGAGAGCAAAGTTAGTTATTTGCATGAGGCAGCAAACCAACCTGGAGGCCAAGAGCCCATTTTCTTTCAATGGGGAACTGTCTTGCACCAGCTTGCTGATAATCCATTATTCCTGGGAAGCGTTGACCAACAGGGGAAGCAGCGGTTTCATTAGAATTGATCCGGTTGTAACCATATTCCTGTAAGGGCATGTTTATACATCCAATTAAACACATTTAACGGCAAAAAAATCAACCACAACTATATACCCAAGCTTAATGTTGATGAACTCGGTGACTGTCATAAAGATGTAACATATTTATGGACAAGAAACTCATTACTTATTGGCTAACTAATTGGCTCCTTCTCAAGAAAGCAGATGGAACGAAACTGTAGCTTTATTCAATAAAAACAAGCAAAGACGCACCATGGACTCCTGAAATTCAGCTCCAAGATAGCCAGTGGAAACACGATGGCGATTGTCCAGGAGCAGATAGTACGCAACAGTGCCCTGAAATACAACTAAAATTGAGGGAAAAGGGCAATCCAGGAAAAAAGTAGATGGCTGATAACGAAAATTTACCTCATTTTGAACTCTATTGCGAAGAGACTCAGTAAGGCTGTTCCTGTCAAATCCCATCTTAACCACCTCTTGAAGAATCTCTTCATCGATCTGCAATCAAATATTTTTCAAGGATATTTTGACTAGATGAGAATTCTTCTGGTTTAGGAAACCATGTTAAGAGCTGTAAGGTCATACAAAAAGCTTAACATATGAAGTCACCACAAAGAAAGCCCCAACAACCATACAAGTCAAATTGTAGTAAATGTGATAAAAGAAGCATTTGGAAAAATAAATAAATACACCAAAGAAGATGCGGTGATGCACCAAAACATCCAAGCATATCAATGAATATAGAAATTTCCTAAATACAATTCTTTTGGCCAACAATTGTATCCATGCCAGCTTGCACGCACCTCACTGGGCTCCTACTACCTTCCACCAGCACATACCTGATTACTCTGAGCACCAGGTGATAGCTCCATGGACAAGAATGATGTTGTAGAAGCCCTAAGAAGACAATCGTCAAGGTCTCAAGCTAAGGAGTTGCAAGTCAAGATTGTAGGGTTTCAATGGGAAATCAAGAAGATGTTTATCACGGAAGAAAAGCACAAGAACGAGTCCAAGAATAGTGAGAAGAATGGATTAAGTGCTACGCATATTTTATGGTTCAAGTCCAAGCTCAAATGGAAGAAGATTGAGGCCCACATGCAGCTGAAATTTCTGCCCAAAAGAATGAGCTTAAAATCCTCACCCAAAAGGGGGGAAAGAGTCGCATACAAGTGACTTGGGAAGGGCCCACATGTTTTGATCAAATTTGAAAACTTTTCCTTATTTCTTTGGGGAAGAAATTTTGGTATAATTTTTATATGCTTTCCTAGCTTAAAGTTTCCTAGTTAGATTTTTTTTATTATTTCCATAAAAGTAGATTCTAATCCAATTCTATTTGGGATAGTTTTTCCCCAATATATAGGGGTAGATTTTATTATTTTTGTATAGAGAACATTATTGTTAATTGAGAATTTCTCTACTTTACACCTGTGTGTATGGCTATTGGGGATTACAACCTTTTAAGAACAATTCTTTAAGAGGTAAGATTAATTCTTTAACTTGATATCTTTGGTTCTTATTCGTAAATTAAAGAAGGTAATCAGTCCTATACTAATTATTGTCTATAATTTCTTCGAAATAGAGGTCTAGATCACTATTTGATCTAAGTTCTTGAATTGACTCTATTAGTATCATAAATTAGCTTTAATTTGCTAATTTCTGAACACTAAGATCAATTAGGATTCTTAGAACTACTTTTGAACTTGGGGATTTTATTCTCAAATTTCACTCTAATTTCTTGTCATTAATCTTAGTATTTTCGCTTTCGCATTGTTTTCTTGTTTATTCAAGTAACCCGATTCTTATCACTAGGGCTCAAACATAAGGAACGAAATAACAAGTGTTTTTTGTCTCTATGGGATTAGGAGACCCTGATCTACAAGGTTTGCACCCACTTTATTGACCACAAGTCCACATCCTTGGACCTTGGGAGCATTTCCCAAATATAATCCGTTGACCTATCTGCTTATATTTATCTGGTGTTGTTCGCAGAATGGACCTGGAGTGAAACTAACAAAACTAGAGTGGGACTTCATCACAAACAAAGGGTGAAGAAGGTCAGAACTACTAAATCTTTTATTTTTTATTCAAAGGACCCAAATGGATCCTGATTTATTAAATAAACATGTGATATTTACAAAAGTGGGTTAGAGAGCTAATAAGGTTGGATGAGTGAACAAGGATATCGTGATCAGCACATTGAAGGAGAATATCTAGCGCAACAAGATATGGTTGTGATAGCAAGACAAATCACAAATCTGACTCTTCTTTAAGATGCACAATTGTGTTTTTGCCAGGGGAATCTGCGACACTTTTTAAATGTCTTTATTCTAAAAAAAAAATATTTTTTTTTTGAAAACCGAGAAATCCGTCTGTGACCCGCCCTTTGGACCAATCACAGCCTTCTAAACTCTTTGCCGATGTGCTTTTTGCCAAAAAGGAAGATTTATGAGGCTGTGATGACAGGAACTTCCACAGCAATCATAAACTTTCCCCATTGTTTAGGTACTTGCAACATTTCCTAAATTATACAAGCTGGCTCAAGATATATGAGCAATTCTGATCATTCTTTTTCACTCTTTTACCTGGGCGCAGGGGAGGGCGACAGAAAGATGTTGTAGGTTAAATAAATAGAATCTACCATTTAAGGCAATCAAAGATGCAAGTGAAGATAGGAAATTGCCTAGAGTGATTCCATCGCATTACAATCAAGAAATAAGTTGTGTTTGATCAACAGAATACTGCTTTAGTGCCGTTTATATGGGATAGCAAATAAGTAAAAGCTGGGGAAAATTTCTATCCTGCCATGTATAACTTGTTGCATGTGAAACATGAAGGCGAAAAAAGACTAATCATTAATAAGTCAAATGTACATTCAATCTAACCTTCTTGGCTTGTTGCATTGTATCTGGTGGAGGTACGGCCAAATAACGTGGCAAATGAGCTTGGAACCAAGGGTGCAGGCGAATCTCAGGAATAGTCATTCGTTTCATCGGGTCGACTATAAGCATCCTTGGAATCAAATCCCTCGCACCAGCTGATAAATGGCTGGGCAGAGTATATATTCCACCCTAAAGACAAATTGATATAAAGTTAAGCAATTGTCTGCGATCAACCCCAATGGATTCAATAAATGTATCAACTAATCTCTCCCTTTTTTGGGGAACGGACAGGGAGCATAAATTCATTCCAATGGAGAATCATTTTTCTTTTTCCTTTTCCATTTGGCATTTCACATCATGTCCACTTATCCAAAACAACAAAAAAGGGTGAGATTGGGTCCCAGCAGATCTAAACAATCTTTGTTTTTTCCTGGACATGATACATTTGGAAGGGCAGAACTGGAAAACAAAAAGTTGACCAGCATAGTAAAATGGAATAAATCAGTAACATACTCAAGACTCATCAACAAAAAGTGGAGCTACCCACACAACATCTGACTTATTATGTATGCAATAATGAAAGTTAGGATATGAGGCCAAAAGTTGTAGTCATTTACCCACCAAATAGAATTGAATGCCAACATGAAACGGAGTCGGACTACAATCAGGTCGCAGATTTGGGAACACATAATTTCAAGCCAAGGGGTAGCTAAATCAATATAGGATAAAATTGAACGAAGGATCAACATTAACATGCTGGATTTCAAGTAAACTAAAATATACCTTTATTTTCTTAAAAAGATTGGGTATGTTTTCATCGTCAAATGGAAGGGTGCCACAGAGAAGAGCATAAAGAATAACACCACAGCTCCATACATCTACCTCAGGGCCAGCATACAATTTACCTGATATAACCTACAGAGAGAAAGAAAGAATTTAATGGTTATCAAAAAAAAAAAAAAAAAATTAATGAGCATAAAAAGCACTCTTTAAGGGAAAAAAAGGCTTAATACATAGTTTACCCCCCAAGGTTGTATCCACATCCATTTTACATGCCCCTTTAACCATGGGAATAACTTTACACACCAAACGTTTCCAGAAAGCGTGCCTAAGGGGTGGCAAATGGGTTGTTTGGGCTAAGATGGGTTGAATCCATAAATGGGTCATTTGCTCAACCATGCCCATAGCCTACTTGGGCTAAGATGAGTTGGGTCAAGATGAGCTAAACGATGGGTCATAGCCAGAGGCGGATCTAGGATTTCTAGAACATGTGTGCACAACTTCAAAATAAAAAGAGAAAAAAGAGAGTAGTAAGTAGGAATTGATCCCTAGACCTTGGGGTAAAAAACTCAACATTCAACCAAATACACCATTCAATTTTTTTGGAGTATGAGAGTCAACAGATAATATTAGATCAATTCAAGAATATGTAAAAAAATATCTAATTTGCAGAGAGACCATGGGTTCACGTGCACCATAATTTGGGCCTACATTTGCCCCTTGCCACAGCCCAACCCGCCCAACTTGATACAAGTTTTGTTCTTTCCTTTTAAAGATATCAATAAACATTCTCAACCGAATATCCACAAACAGATCTCCATACCTATTACTTGTAGTAAAAAGTTAGTCCTAAATGGTTACAATTTAGAAATATTTGGAATTTTTCCTTTGTGGTGTTTGTAGTTTGAATTGAGTATTTAAATAAATGATTTGTTTATGTCTGACATCAATTCTATTGATGATATACATTTAAAATATATGTAAATTTTTAATTTGGGACAAAACTATAATTGGTCAAAATCCTATTTAATGCATACAACTTTTATGTATCTTTGCATTTAATACTAATGTGTGAAAATCATATTTATTTATTTTGGTTTCCCATTTGGTGCCAGGTACCCGCATTGGAGCCCAACTAAACTCGGATTTGTGCCGGAAAGTCCCACATTGGGGATACCGAGCTCCCTAACAAAGACGACTCCATACCCAGGAGGCCTCAAAAACCGAGACTTCTAGTTAAAAATGGAGTACTTACCACTCCACCACAACCCTTGTTGGTGTAAAAATCATAATTGATTGCTATTCAAATTGATACTCGTTAGAAGGAATAAAATAAATCTAAAATTATTTAAATTAGTAAAGATTTAATGTTGATTTTAAAATTTCAAACTTGTCCAACAAAAATATGTTTTTTAAAGAGTAAAAAAAGAAGACATTATTTCTCTTTCTTTTACCAAAATCACCCTATAGGGTAAGACCGTACCGAAAAATAGAATTGCCTAAGAGCCCGTTTGGATTGGCTTAAAAAAAAGTAGTTTTTAAGTCAAAAATAAGAAGTTAAACTGAAATGACTTTTAAGTCAAAAAATAAAAGGTAGGGGGAGACTTACTTTTGGTTTTTGACTTATTTAAAGTCATTTTAAACTTATTTAAGTCATTTTTAACCTTGTCGAACACTTCTTTATTTATTTTAAGTCATTTTTACTTATTTTAAGTTATTTTTTATATTTGCCAAACACTTTCTGAAGTCTAAAACTGACGTAAAAGTAGGTTTGACCAACTTTTAAGCCAATCCAAACACCTTCTAAATAGGCAACTCCTTCAATTAATTTTCTTAACAAATAGTGGGAAAAAATACTCGTTCATATCCCAGCAAATAAATATATTAATTATGATTCCGGCATTTAAAATATTGATGGTGATTATCATTATATTCAATATGGAACATATATCTATTCCTGACATTTTCAATCTTCATAGTTGTAAGACTTTTTAATAAATTTATTCTAATATGACTTGGCCAAAAACAAAAATCTAATAATACAGGGAAATATACCAAAAAAAAAAAGAGATGAAAGTAAATAGAGTCCTTTCTTATAAAGCCATTGAAAAGGTCAAAAAACCTAAGAAAATTTTGGAAAAAGTAATATCATCATTAATTACATGTTGCATACAATCTACATATAGTGACATTCTTCTTTTATTAATTGAATTAAAAGGTCAAAAAAATAAACGTCATAAATATTAAGATAATCTAAATGATGACAATTTGACATTTATCTTGGATAATCATGAGTTGAACTCTAATTATTGACATTGAAGTTTGAAAAATGATACCCTTCGGGATGGCCCAATGGTTTGGGCTTGGGACTTTCATATTGGAGGTCTCAAGTTCAAAACCCCTTGCTGGCAAAAGCAATGGGTTTGCCTTCTGGGTTGAGCTCGTCACACCGGGATTGCCTAGTGCGGGTTACCTCTCATGTGTGTTTTGCGAGCTATTGCATAAAAGCGGGGTTTTACCATGTGCGCACCCAAAGGATAGCAAATGTGGGTTTCCTTTGTCTTAAAAAAATGAAAAATGATGGGTTGAGTTTGGGCTTAGCTTCCGTCATGGGTTAAGATGAGTGGAACCCAAACATAACTCATTTGTAATGTAGCCCATGCCCAACCCATTCAAAACATGTGTGGGCCAAATGGGTTTTGGCCGAATTTGACACCCCTATGTCTAATACACACCATTTTTATGTTTCATCACTTTCTTTTGATAAGTGTATTTCACACACCAATCACAACTCAACACATTTCACAATATATAAAAAAAAAAAAAATACTTCAGAAATTGTCAAAAGATCAAAAATTATAATTAAATATTATTCTTCCACATTCTTCTTCTTCAAATAGACAAATCCATTCAAACGAAAGTAATCTGGGAACTATTTGGATTGTTTTCTTCTCCTCCTCTTGGCCATTAAATTATATTGTTGAGTTCTCTCCAATTTCAAGAAAATTTTCCCACTCCAATGATTCCCATGGTCAAGGGGTGTGTAAAGGGGATTTGAGTACACAGCCTTTTTGGGTGGGTGGGGGAGGGGGGGTTTAAACTATGTATTAAGCATGGAAAAAAAATGCTGACAAGTCAAAATGCAGCATTCTAAGTATTGTGATGAATCACAACTCTTTTTTCAATCAGTTAGGCAGAACCACAAAAAAAGTAATTGCAGTTAACTTGAATCAGAAGCTTCAGTACCTCTGGGGCAGCATAGTTTGGGCTTCCGCAACTTGTCTTCAGAAAATGACCATCGCGCATGATATTGCTCAAACCAAAATCTGCGATCTTCACATTCCATTTGGAGTCCAGAAGGAGGTTTTCAGGCTTAAGGTCTCTATGAACCACCATGTTTCTATGGCAGTACTCCACACCAGAAATTATCTGTTTTTTAGAAGAATTAGAATACCATAACTACTTTAAAATAGTTAAACAGCATGAAAAAACTCATGCAAGGAAGTGGCACATCCACCTGCTGAAAAAAGTTACGAGCTTCATCCTCCTGCAATCTGCCCTTCTCAACAATGTAATCAAATAGCTCACCAGATTTCACATACTCCATCACAACATATATATCTGATGGTGTCTCTATGACCTCATAAAGCCGTATAATATGAGGATGCATGAACAATCTCAATATTTTGATTTCTCTACGGACTGCAGAATGTCAGCAATATAAAACTCTTAACACAGTCCAGACATCCATAAACAGGAAAAAAATATATATAATTGTAGCCTAGAACCAAGAGCAAGCAATGGCCAATCATTGAGAACAAAAATAATCCTCCATCAAGGTATATCCTACTGGGCACTAGTCTAATCAAATCACAAGCACCTAGAGATTTGAGAACAAAAATTTCATATATGGAGTTCAATGCAACTTTTGAGTGAAAAAGAATCAAAGATTATAGTTTAAGTTTAAGTAGAAGAAAAAGTCAACCACATTCAAATCAAGTTACTTTCTCAAAAAAATGTCAACCACATTCAAATCAATTGACAATCTAATCATCCATTTATATAGGTTCCAGATCAGATAGAAAAGAAAAAAAAAGGAAGAAAGCTAATGGAGGAGGAATGATGAAGGCAACAAACAGGCCAAACAGCAGGTTAAACATCAATCTTCATCTTGCAGGATTCAGTTTGTCCTTCTTCCAACCTCACCACTTCTTACCCTTTTTACCTTAAAAATTAGGGGTAAAAAGGAGAAACGATGTTCATATACTTTGGATAGTAAGGGAAAATGTGACTGCACTCCCTAACTCCTATACCTTTCTCCTCCATGTCCATATTCCTGATTTTTCGACGATTAAGAATCTTGACAGCAACTTTGTGGCCTGTTAAGGTATGTTCAGCTATTTTAACTTTGCCAAACGATCCAATGCCAAGTGTTTTCCCGAGTTTATAGTTCCGTAAAAATGAGTCAACACTGCTGGTGCCTTGCACTGCTGTTCCGTCCATTTTCCTACCAACACGAGAAAATTAGAAGCGAATTAGACATTCATCATTTAGAACAGACACAAAAAACACTCTAAAAGGTACCTCCCCCTGTAATAACACTCAAAAAGAAAAAATTTATTGCTAGATTTTTTTTTAGAAAGGTAAAGTTATATTCTTCAGCATTAAGAATATGCTGGCTACCTCCAACAAATTACTAGCTAGTACCATAATTAATTGCTAGATGTGAGTAATAAATTTGAGATTATTTTTTTTTTTAGAAGGAAATTTGAGATTATTTTCAAAATGGATTCTTCCTTGGAAGCCAAGATACTCGGAAAGCACAATGCTAAGTTGCTCAGATTCGGGTGCGGGCATTTGATACGGGTGCGGATCTGACAGTCGGATTTATCATCACATAAATTTTAGGATTTGGGGGTATGGATCCAAGTACCGATACGGGTGCTGGGATATGCCAATAAATGTAGATTATGACATATAAAGAATATATTTTGATTAATTAAAGCTATTGAACTAAACTTTTCGGTCATAAATGTAGTCAAAGTTCTCCCAAG
The DNA here is from genome assembly GCA_036250505.1 of Solanum acaule. NCBI lineage: Eukaryota > Viridiplantae > Streptophyta > Magnoliopsida > Solanales > Solanaceae > Solanum > Solanum acaule. Next base: position 13,300 of record JAJOOR010007528.1, on the reverse strand, counting down.
GTAAATTAAACAAATCCGGTGCGGAACCCACACCTGATCCACACCTATGTCATGTTGAAACGGGTGTGGCTAGGATTTTGAAGAATCCGAGAAATATAGGCACAAATGCACAACTGCCTAACTCATCTACCAAAGTTGCATATACTAGTATCTGTAGGGAGCTTAATTGTCTCAAGTGACAGCACGATAGTAAGCCATCAAAACAAAACTTCCATTTGACTGCTTGTCCGTCTTAGAACTCAAGAACCTATTTACCCTTTGCCGGTGCTGCGGGGGTGCCAAAGATTGCATCTTTAAAACAACATGTATACCTTTTCTCTTTCCATGATAACTTAAAGAGGGAGAATTTTGAAGGCCTAAAAGGTACATAAATAATGTCTTCAAATAAAATTAATCTTCAGTAATGTCTTATCTGTAATTGGAATGTAATCTCCCTATACTAATTTCTTTTTGCCAATAAGTTGGAATATATTTCCAAAATTTACAACTCACCAACAGGTATCAATAGACACCCTCCTTAACACACTAGTAAGAATAATACCAACATATACATTAAACACAGACCCAAATGCTGATGAGGAGTCAAACCTAAGGCACCATGATCTCACTACCTCTCACAAAGCTTCAATTACCCCCTTATGCTAAAATTGGCACATTTTATCTCTCCAATTCTCAAAAAATCGACAGAGAAATTCTCAATAAACAGTACACCAGACCCTTAAAAAATGAAAAGGAGCTAACTTGATGAGAAATTCACAACCCCATAATCAAATATCAAATTAATCCACCACCCCACCCCGTCTATAACCCTAAATGCCAAAAACATCAAATCCCATAACCCCAAAACCAAATCTTGAAATTACCCAAATATCTAACCCCCCAACCGGTCATATTCTTGAAAAAACCCTAGCAAGAACAGATCTGAAAAATATTGCAAGAAAAATACATTTTACCAATAAAAAGAAATCAAACATGCAAACCCACCTGGCAGAAGCTAAACCCCAAGAAGCAGATTGAAGAAATTCAACAACAAAAGATGAGAAATTGAGAAATCAAGCGATTATCTTCAACATTTGGGGATGAAAGAGAGTAGCAATGGCCTCCTGGAATACAGGGGAAGAAGTTGAGGCCAGTCGTGGGGTGGAGGAGATTGGGGGGTGGGGGGGTAAGGATGGCTGCAGAACCGCAAGAATGGAGTTCACTGATTTTTGATTTTGTTAATTTTTTCCCCCTGGTATTCACAGAAAAAACTTCTTAGCCTTCTGATAATATAATAGAAACTAATTATTGATAATAATTAAATAATTTAGTTAATTAAATAATTAGATTCTATGTTCTAGAATTAATCATTTTTTTAAAGATTCTATGTTTTATTATTTATTATTTATAACCTAAAATAAATTATGATTACAATTCTAAAAATTGTTGTCTTGACAGAATCAAACCTTTGATCTTTTCCTTCCACAGAATCTGCTACAGCTAACCAGTAGTGTGCCTTTTTTGGGCCAAGGTGGTCCATATAAAAAATGTGATGTGATGTGTTCAATTTTAATTTTTTTGAAAAAATAGCAATTAAAGAAGAGCAAATACATGTGCTACTTTAGAAAGTTAGATCATTATTTTCATTTAGCAACCTTGAGTTTTGTATCTATTATGTACTTATAATACATATTATTTATTTTATGACATGAAAAATGTACTTCCTCTGTCCTAATTTATGTGACTTACTTTTTTTTTTAGTCAGTCGCAAAAAAAATGACACATTTTTATATTAAGTAACAATTTAACTATAAAATGTTTATTTACCCTTAATGAAATTATTTACAGTCACATAAATTTTTATCATTCATTTTGGACCATGGACCACAAGTTTTAAAAGTCTTTCTTTTTTTCTTAAACTTCGTGCCGAATCAAATTACCTCACATAAAATGGGACGGAGGAAGTAGTTGTTATTCTTTGAGTGCGTACGAGGTAAAACTCTTATTCTATGCACTGATTGGCAAACCACACAAGAGAAATAATCAACTCTAGACAAGCTCAATGCAACGAGCTCAATATATACTACATATTTTAACTTTTGGCATTTAATACTTTGGTTCTATTTTTAAGAATATTAATTCAATCTTGATTTTTGATTTTTTGATTGTTTATATCCAATGAAGTTTATTTCGGTTAATTTGATTTGGATTTTTTATATGAACTTCGTATAGTGAAGTTATTGTTGATTTACTCCTGACAGTTAAAAATTTAAAAAAAGAAATACATCATTCTAAAAATAAATTTACCAAAGAAAACTTCCTCATCTTTAATGTAATCAAAATAATATAGTTAGCAATAATTGAGTCACTCAACAATGTAAAAGAACACATCCAAATAATATTTAATGAGATGAAAATTAGAGATGAAAAAGTATTCAATCAGGTGATCAACTTAGAATTCCGAACAATATAAATTTATACAATAATAAATTTAATAAATGTCAAATTTGAAGTAGCAATCTTATTTGAAGCTTCTCTTTTCATGTCGGATGATCATATTTAACTCTCAATAGACTTGCATATGTCCATCCTCAGTTATTCTTCAATGTACAAGTTGATCTTTCACACATGCAAGGATTATGCTAAAAATTTCATTCACACTCTTATCCGATGAAATTCATGAATAAATCAGCAATGCCTCATTGTTAACATCAAATTAATTATATATCCATAGCTTTTCAAGATAACTTGATGCAATCTTCTATGGAAAAAAAAAACTAATTGAATTGTCTTTCCAAAGCATTCATGAGATTCAAGGTGTGTGCAAGACCATAAAAATATTTTATTGGTATCACAAAATTTGCACATAATTTATTATATTGTATATATGTGTTGTGGTGGTCTTAATTTATGTCTATTCAGTTCAAAAATACTTCACTTTGTGGATTTATTTCATTATGCATTAATTCAAATTAGAAGTTACTGATACTTAAGTACAAGTTCCTTCATTTTGCCCCTAATTATTCTTGTTCTTTTATCTTTGCATTCGTAGGAGATTTTTAATATTATTCATTTTCGTTATGCAACTGATTAATGAATAACATTATATACTCTCCACAATTAATTTGTGCAGCATCTCTAAATCGTAAATATATGTGGAGTGCGAAAATTAAGTTACTTCTCATAAATAATTCACATTCATTCAAATTAAGGTTTTGTAATTTGTAACTTTGTTAATGAAAAGATATTGACTTTTCAGAAGATCTGAAGTTACTTGTCTTTTATGACATTTTATCACTAAAGAAAGAATAATGTTTTATTATATTAATATATTAGGCTTCTTACTTCTTTTTGTTAATAGATGAAAATGTAGATGATGTGCTTATCTAGTAGCATAATTCTTTTAACTTAAAGAGACATCAATTCTCTCATTATCTCAAATAACTATTTTTATTTTATGGGGAATCATTTTTTGCCAACTTCAAACTTTTAGCTAGGGCCTGGGAGTGCACATATTTTTGTAGTAATTATGGAATCATGGGAGCGATCGGCTTAATTTGTATTCTTGTCGGGTCAAAATTGCTTCCAATATAATTACTTGTTTGACAATATATTTATAAAAAATTATTTAATGTTTGATAATTCATGTCTAGTATTGATGTTGTAGTACTTTTTTCTAACATGCATAACTTAATTTCAACATAACTTATGCCTTTACAATAATTTGTATCCTTGTCATATCGGAATCGTTTTCAATGCAATTGCTTGTATGATAACGTGTTTATAAAAAGTTGCTTACTGTTTGATAATTCATGTCTAGTATTGATATTGTAGTACTTTTTATCTAATATGCATAACTTAGTTCCAACACAACTTATACAAAAAAACATAATAACTTCAATTTCAAAATCCACAAGTTATATTATAATAAACATAACTTAATTCATACAGAACTTATGTAGTGCCTACCGAAATTAAGTCATACAAATTACAACTTGTGCCACATAACTTAATTTCTACATAACTTGAACCTTTTTCATTTTCTTTGTTGAGCTTCAATTTTTCTTGATTGAGAAATGCAAGCCCTCCCCTAAATCAGAAGCTTTAATTTTACATAAGAACACTTCTCTAATTCCACCTTTTATCTCAATTCTTTAAGTCAATTACTTCTTTCATCAAATTATTAATTAATTTTTCTTTGTTATTGTTGTTTACTACTCGTGGATTTCACGAAGTAAGATATGATTTTTCTATCAATAACGATTATTTTTCAACTTTTTTTTTTATATGAATTTCTCTAGATAAATTTTCTTCAATGATGTTTACAAAACTTCATTTTTATTTCCTCTTATTTGTAGTTTTGATGGAGATGGTGTTGATGGCGGTAAAATCGTGGGGACATAGAGATTGAAATATATTTAAGCAATTATTCAAAGCACATACTTTCGTCGGAGTTCATATAAACACAATAAAATTATCAACTCTATGATTGTTCAGTATAGATCTTATTAGATAAAAAATTTGACGAACTCTATTTTTTCTTTGATAGTCATCCTATATAAATGATGTATAAAAATGGTATAATATGTGTATCAATGTGTATACATTAGATACTACTTACACACTTATTATACCAAACATATAATAATGATACATTTTTTATTCAAATACTATAGAAATACATAGTCTATACAACAATGATGTCATTTTATGCATGATACATTTTCTATACAAGAATAATACAATTCATAAACATTTGCTGAAATTAGTTGGAAAAGGGGGGAAATTATGTGAAATGGCAAACATTTAGAGTATATTATGTAATATAGCTATAGTTTTGATTATTTTAATATGTGGCAATTGTTTCTCAAATTTTTGCTATTCGGTTTCCTAATTGTATAAATCTATAATTTGTATATTTCAGTTCCTGATTGTATAAATCCAGAATTTATATAATTCGATTCCTGATTGTATAATTTCAGAATTTATATATTCTTACCCTAGCTATTTGTATATGATTTATGAAAAATTCATAATAAATTACCTTATTTGTATTTTGTCAAGTGAAATATACAAACATAGTTATGAAAAATTCCTAAATGTATAAATACAAAATTTGTATATACTTACCTTGTTTGTATATTCGCAAGCAAAATATACAAACAGGCAAGTGAAGCATACAAACTGCAACCTCCATTTGTATATACTTACCATGTTTGTATATTTGCAAGCAAAATATACAAATTGCAACCTCCATAGCAAACAAAACTATAGTTATGGAGCACGATTATCGAAACTATAGTTATAAAGCCTTATCATATTTGATATGAAAAATTCTATATAAAAAAAGAAAAAATTGTATATAATAGCAAACTATTAATTTAAATTAAATGTTATAACCACACTTTGATTTAATTGTAACCCGTCGCAAACTGTTGTCATTCGCCTCTCTCCCTAAAATTCTCGCTCGCCAGTCTCCCTCTCTCGCTCGCCAGTCTCTCCCTCTCCTCTCTTCCTTTATACAAACACAAATGTATAAATTGCGTTTCTGTTTGTATAAAGCGAGAGAAAATTGTATATACACATACAAGTACATATATCTTCGTCCTATACACTTATAATTATACAATACAAATCTTCGTTTGCCCAATTATCTTTTGCCTTTCTCTCTTTCTCGCTTTATACAAACACAGATTATACAAAATACAATGTATAATTTATGTTTGTATAAAGCGAGAGAGAGATTTGATATACAAACGTTTTGTTTCGATTCAATTGTATACAAATTCAAATTTTATGCAGATATACAAACACATAAAATTGAATTGAGAGGCTGTCAGCGATTTATACAAACGAGAAGCTGCCAATGATTTATACAAATGAAAGGCGACCAACGATTTTATACAAATCTGATGCCCCAGCGATTTATACAATCTGATGCTCCATAGCAAACATGGAGCGTAATTATGTAAACTATAGTTATAACATACAAATATGATTTTTATGTTTGTAAATGTGAAAGTTGTTCTTTAATAAAAAAGGCTATGAAATGAAATTATTAAAGGCAAAAAAAATATCTTTTAAACTTCTTGGACCATCCAGTATCAATAGTTTCACCCAAAAAGACCATAAATGTCTCTGTCCAAAAGAAAGTCACCTGTCAGCAAGATGTGACAGGTCAGAAACAGATTTTAAGCAGGGCAGCCCACGGGCCCATATTCTAGTTTGTATATGGATCTCTAGTAATGGGCTAGCAAAGCCCATTATCCAATATTCCTAATTCGAAACTTAATCCAACATAGGCTTATACACATGTAGTTGTCCAATGAGATGAATCTTATCGTTTTATACTCATTTTGTTCAACAATACTTGTCCATTATTGACTTTGCACACTTTTTAAGAAACTAATAAATAGAGTGATAATTTTATCGTATCACCCTTTGAATATAAGAAACACAATATCTTGAAAATGTAATAGGGAAATGACTATAGTTAGTGATAAGGATAAATTAGAAACCAAGTGAAAAATTATCCATTAATTTCATAAAGTAGACAAGTATTGTTGAACATCTCAAAATATTATAGTGGACAACTATTATTGGACGGATAAAGTAGTAGATTATTTAGTGAAAGATAACACAGTTTTTTTTTTTTTTTTTTTATGATACCTAATGGAGTAATTACACAATCTCACATGAAATCTTGCCATTTTAGTATAAAAAATATTGCCAATTGAGAAGGAGGAACATCAACATTATAGATTTTGTTAATTTTCATATATTCAGTTAGGGGTGTTCACGGATTGATTTTGATTGGTTATTGGTCAAAACCAAAATCAAACCAATTTAATCGGTTTTAAAATTATCAAAACCAAACCAAACCAAACCAAATATAGTATATATTTATCGGTTTGGTTGTTATCGGTTTTGGTTCGGTTTGGTTTAGTTATTCGGTTATTAACCATAGACAAAAATAAAAGAAATAATTCATTCAAAACATGAAAAAAGTGACAACAATCCATTTAAAATGAATATAGTTAGAATGACTGACACTACAAAATTTTCAATCATTGAATTTACTCTGACTAAAGCTTCAAAATTCATTATTTTGGCCTAGAAGAAAGAGAAAGTGATATTTTCAATCTTATAAAGAATTGTCATAGACACACTCATATATATAAAACCAATAAGATAAATATCCTCACTTTGGACATTTTTTCCTTCATAAGTAAATTATAAATAAATTTTGATGAAAACACATATAAGGTCTTTAAATTGTTTATAAAAACAATATATTATGTATGTAAATTAATAATATATATGTATATAATTTGTCGGTTCGGTTCGGTTATTTCTTCGATTTTTTTCGAACAAAACCATAACCAACCCATATACTATCGGTTTTTAAAAATCTAAAACCAAACCACACCTAACCCAAATAAAAATTGATTTATTTAATCGGTTTGGTTCAATTTTTCGGTTTGGATCGGTTTTTATCCAAACCGTGAACACCCCTATATTCAGTTACATCGAGTTGACATATGAATATTTTTTTTAACTTATATTTTTTGTATTTGATAAAGTAGAGAGATATCTCAAAAACATTTATGTATAATTTAGGTAAATATTATATCAAAGTGGGGTTGTGGGGGTATGAGCTAGCTATATGAGGGGTAGAGATCGGTAGCCAGGGCGGACACACCCTTACTCAAGTGGTGTCAAGTAACACCCCTTCTTCCTAAAATTATGTTAGATATATAGAGATCAAATTTTGGTTTAATAAATATATAAATACAAGTATTGACAACTCTTGGTACAAATTAAATGTATATAATTAGTTTAATGGTTATGACATCGCAAAAATTCTTTGAGATTGTGTGTTCTAGTCCTATTATCCTTATATTTATCAATGATGAGGAAGAAGACAATCATGCGCAATATTATTTATTAGGTAAATGAACTTATTTTCCTAAATAAAAATTTTCAAATTTTTTGATCAACCAAATATAAAAAAAATAAAAAATAAAATGAAAAAGTTTTCACAAAGACAAAGATGTAATACGTGTCAAAAGGAATATTGGAGGATAATGAACTTAAATTCATACACGTGGTTGAGAAAGAAAATAAAGGAATAAAATTGGTCTAAATTTGTAGTACAGTTTACATTACTTTTAGTACAACTGCTTCATGTTGTGATAGTCCTTTTCTTGTTCACTTATAAATAAGGGTAATTAATCTTTAGATGTTGATCTTTTTTAGAGAGAAGACCCAAAATAGTCTCTCATTTTTGGGTTAAGACTCAAAGTCATTCTTGAGTTTTCACATGAAACACTAATAGTTCCTCATGTTTATAATATTGGTGCATTTTTGGTCCTTCCCTAAACTTTTGTCTATTTTTTAACATTAATTTTGTCCATAATTTTATGTAAGGAATGTCCCATCGTCTTTTTATATATTTAATAGAAATAATAATTCTTTGTGAGAGAATGTGAGAAAAAGAACACCTTGCTTTGTTCAGTAGAAATATTACTGCAGCTAAACTAAGAACATTTTAACATATGACATTGCAAGAAAAGAAAAATTTGTATATTACACGTGAAATCGTCGTGATGAAACTCTCGACTTTACCTGCAATACGATTTTTACTAAACAAAACAAGGTGTTTTTCTTTTCACAATCTCTCACATGGAGTCATTATTTCTACTAAATATATAAAATGACGATTAAACATTTCATACATAAATTATGGATAAAATCAATGTTAAAAAATAGGCAAAATTTTGAAGGAGGACCAAAAGTGCACCAATATTGCAAATATGAGGGACTATTAATGTTCCATGTGAAAATTTAAGGATGACTTTGAGTCTTAACCCAAAGATGGGGGACTATTTTGGGCCTTTTCTCATCTTTTTTACACCAAAAATTAACAAAAAAATTCAAATTGACCCCTAAAGGTTTGTTTTTTTCCAAGAAAAAAAATAAAATAATTTTGATCAAGAGTATTGCAAACCTTGTAAATTTCTAGATTCATAATTTTGACAATTATGAAATTGTCGATCGAGTGCAATATATGAATATTCTTTAATCAGGTTAAGGAGTTTGTTTATCTAAAATAATTTTTTTTTTTTTAAAATTCTGACCAACCAAACATGAAAAAATTGAAATGAAAAGTGTTCCCTCCATACTGAACACACCCAACACATGCATAATCTATTAATTTGTTTTGGGTAGTATACATGCATGCAAAGATCCAAATTATGTAGTGAAGTAATTGTTGTTCAAATAATCACAGAGCTCATAATAAACGATTCAAAGTTGAATATGTTGGAATACGAGTTTAGATAATCATTTTTAAACTATGTTCTTGGATCTTGTCCAATGCAATTATCAAGTTATCTTTTTAAATTATGTCCTTTCAAACTAAGAAGTTAACGATCAAGTGGAGCAGATCCAACTGATATATATATATATATGTTGGTTTTGCCCCTCCAAATTAAATATCAATCGTGCTATGTGATAACAGATTTAGGTAAGTAAACATTTAACCTATATTAGGTATTATAGTTATAGTTTAAGAAAATTGTAATTTGCGGCTACAGTTTTCCCAATTCTTGCTATTAGCATGATATGTATAATTCGCCTGATTTGTATAAATTCAGAATTTTGTATAATTCGATTCCTGATTGTATAAATCTTGAATTTTGTATATGCTTACCTTAGCTATTTGTATATGATTTATGAAATTCAAAATAAATTACCATGTTTGTATATTGGCAAGCGAAATATACAAATGAAGTTCTGAAAATTTCCTGAATGTATAAATACAGAACTTGTATATACTTACCCTATTTGTATATTCACAAGCGAAATATACAAACTGTCAGAAATATACAAACTACAACCTCCATATCAAATTAAACTATAGCTATAAAATGCAATTATCGAAACCATGGTCATAAAACCTTATTATTATATCTATTATGTTTGCTAGTTATCAAATATTCTCTTGCCTTAATACTATGGCCAGTAACTTGTAAATTAGTACTAATTATTTTCCATACTTTTCTTTTGGATTTGGGTGGAGGTGGAGATGGCCTCTAGAATTTTTGTTAAGGGAAATAAATAAAAAAACTAATAAGCCATGAAGATTTACTATTAAAATAATACTCTCTACGTTCCATATTAGTGGATCATTATACTAAAAATAGTTGTCACATATTTGTTGATCACCTTACTAAATAAAAAAATTATTAATTAAATTTTTCCTATAATGCCCTTGTAATTAATTATTTTTGAAATTGTTTACATTTGTTTGTAAAATTTCCAAAAAGTTTTTTAAGGGCTGAATTAGTAAAATTATCTTTTTATTTATAATTTCTTAAACACTGTATGAAAAGGAAAGTGATCAACTAATATGAAATGAAAGGATTATTATTTTCAATTGAAAAATATTCAATGATTATTTCCATAAATATTTTAATTGAATTGATGAGAAAAAGAATAATAGTGACTTACAAGCCATTATAGCAACAATGCAATATAAAACTTGTGCTTTTCCTCCAGCAAGATATAGTAATATGATTATAATTAATCAAAAAGCCTTGAGAAGATAACTGGTTATCCATCCACATGATGAGTCTCTGTTGCTTCGATAATTCCCAAATATTCCCAAATCCTACCTACATTCAAAATTTATTGGTGTATATTTGTGTTACATATTCGAGTTATAATTTAATTTAATTTATTTGAGTAATGATCTATTTGAAATAGTTTAAATACGATAAGATTAAGTCTGGTTTTTCGATTTGGAGTCGAAAAGTCAAAAATATATTTAAACTATTTTAATTGAGTTTCATATCTGAACTATATTGACGTGTGAGCTTTCTACATGAGTTATCACCTAATCATTAGTGAAACACACACTTAGACATTGACCAGACCGAATGTTTAACTAGAAATGCTTGTAGGTACATTTTTTTTTATAAAATTTTCATCCACTTAATTATAGTCTGGAGTCAAAATGGTAACTTTTTCCTCAAAAAAACATAAACGGTATATCAAAAATATTTTAAACCAAAAGAGAAAAATTGCTCCCGAGGGAGCAATGTCTTTTGAACAAAATTAACACCGTTTGTGCCGTTAAAAAGTTCGATTAAAATCATTGTTGGAGCAACAATTTTTTCAAAAGTTTTTTTTTTTTGTTTTGAAAAAACTGAAATCGCTGCATGGGTAGCGTTTTTCCTCAATTTTTTTTTGAAAAACTGGAATCGCTCACTCTTCACATTTGACATTTCTCTTTGCTTTGTAAAATTAAGGGGAAAAGGTCTGAAATATATTCGAACTTTGATCGAAATTGCTGTAACGATACCAAACTTTGAAAATGACCTTTTACCCCATGCACTATTTAATAGTGTATTTTAAAGGTATATATGTGCCTACATGGACATATATGTGTCCACTGGGCACATATATACCTTTAAAATACACTATTAAATAGCGTAGGGGGTAAAAGGTACTCCATAGAGTTTGGTATCGTAATAGCAGTTTCAACCAAAGTTGAAGTATTTTTCAGACCTTCTTCCCTAAAATTAAAGATTTTGTTACTTTTTATTTTTTGAAAACTTTGGACAAAGGAGGAAAGGGGATGGAAGTGTGAGGGTTCTCTTCTTTATAACAATAATATTTGTACATTTTGAGGAAAATCACTGCCTAGGCAGCAATTTCAGTTTTTCAAAAAAATATATATATAATTGAGGAAAAACGTTGCCCATGCAGCGATTTCAATTTTTCCAAAAAAAAAGAAATTTATGTTAGTTTTGTTCGAAAGACATCGCTCCCTCACAGGAGCGATTTTGCCCTTTTGATTTTTAATTTTTTTATATACCGTTTATGTTTTTTTAAGAAAAAAATTATCGTTTTGACTCCGAAGCATATATAATGGCTCTTTTTGCTAATATTTTTTAAAAATATTGTTTGTTGACTTATTTAAAATCCTAAATAAACCCCCTCCTTTCAAGTCATAGATATTAATGTCATTGTAGAGACAAGACCAAAACTAAGAAGATGGAGAAAAAGGTGATGAATGTCACAATTGAAATAAATTAATTTATACGGTTATAATTTTAACTTTAATTTATTTAAATTTGCCATGGTGAAATCATTTTTCCCAAATGAAGTGTATTTCACTAATCACTGGGTGATAATTACAATATATTAGAAGAGAGAGTTTGAGACAGTTTCAACATGACATACCCACTCAAATATCTTAAATGTGATGTGATGATTGGGACCCACACTTTTCAACAATTGGCAAATAGGGGTATTTTTGTCATTCTGTTTTCCTATCTAAAAGTGATAAGGCAGGCTAGGAAATTATTGTCATTTCAACTTGTCAAAGGCTGCATTCTATGTGTACGTGTTTTGGTCTCTATACATTCATCAAACACGTACTCTTCTTCAATTGAGCTATAATTTTGAAGGCTTTGGGGTCATCTCCATATTCTTTTCTTTGCTACTTTTTGTTTCTGCTTTTGCAACAATAACTAAACCGACGATTATTTTTTTTAGTTATAAAAAGCAAGATTAATAATATGAGAAATAAGGTTAGATACATACTATAACATGCGTTTAAATGCACTTATATATATATATATATATATATATATATATATATAGAGAGAGAGAGAGAGAGAGAGAGAGAGAGAGAGAAGGGAAAACTGTTGCCATAATTATATAAATATAAATAGTTTGAGACAGTTTCAACATGTCAGCTTGGTGACATTAGATGAAAGTTTAGGGGTATAATAATATATTCCTAGATCAATTTGCTAAAAAGGAATTGTGTTTTCTGCTTTATTCTTTAGACCACATTAATAGGTCCATAAAAGATCCATCATTTTTTGTTAAATTACAATGGATCCACCCACTCAAATATCTTAAATGTGATTGGGACCCATACTTTTCAACAATTGCCAAATAGGGGTATTTTTGTCATTCTGGTTTCCCATCTGAAAGTGATAAGGCAGGCAGGGAAATTATTGTCATTTCAACTTGTCAAAGGCTGCATTGTATGTGTACGTGTCTTGCTCTCTATACATTTATCAAACACGTACTCTTCTTCAATTGAGCTATAATTTTGAAGGCTTTGGGCCATCTCGAATTTTTTTTCTCTGCTATACTTTTTGTTTCTGCTTTTGCTTTTCTACTTGTGTCTTGCTTCCTTGTATTATTATATATAAAAAAAATACAGAAGGGAAAACTGTTGTGTTGTAAATATATATATATATATATATATATATATATATATATATATATATATATA